>JAQGAX010000163.1:0-21998 GCA_034698105.1 Plectus exinocaudatus | reverse complement strand
TGCTGCGAAGAGCTGGCCGCGATCGGAGCCGGCTGAGCGGGCACCTGGAACTGCGGCTGAGGTGGAGGTTGAACTGGTGGTGCGGAAGCCACTGGCGCAGCAGGTGGAGCGCCAACTGGACGGGTAGGCGCTGCAGTCTCAGTGGACGGAGAAACGGCCGCCGTTTCCGCTGCCGACTGCGTGGTTGACGCCGACGCCGACGACGGCTCTTCTTTGACTTCGGCCGATCCCGCTGGTGGTGGTGCACTCATCTCGTCACGTATTCAAAATTTAACGAGTTTATCCTTAACCTAGAGTACCTTAAAGACAAAATTTTAAGACAGATTCAAATTAGCATAGGCTAGTTATAACGAAACAAAGCAAAACATGATCTGAAGCCTTTAATGTTCTAAAAAAGATTTTTCTTTTCCGTCTTACAAAGGCGCGCGCGTTTCTCGAAGAAGCGGTTCGACCGACCGACCGATGCCGCGCGCCGCGGCGTGGGGTTACTGTTTGGCACAAAATTGTGCTCCTGATGACTTGATCCCTTCAAGACTCATACAAACCGAGTTTATCGCATTGTCGGCCACATACGGTACAGTATCTTATTTTTCATAAAATTCAGCACATCATACGTATTATTTTTTCGCCTTTTGGCTTCGAGAGTTATGATTTTATTTTTTATTTTTAAAGCGTGGGCGTGATTTTTCAAGAGATGTGAACAATTTTTACTGCTGTGAGCTGTGAGCGCTGCTCGCAGCTGCCATAAGGCTGCTTTTCTCGGCCAAGAAAAAGTAAAAGACGTGCTTGGTTAAGGCCTAGTTATTGTTTTATTTATTTAACCTCCAGTTGAAGCTTTTGAGAGATGGCTGAAAGGATACTATAGGTTATTGTATTGCAGAATGCCGAAAAAACGCGATGTGTTTGGCTTGAGCATGGATCAGGATGAGGAGCAGTCGTCATCCTGCTCGTCACAAATGCGCCGCAATGTCCACAAGTTCAAGGTGCCATTCGCGTTCGATTTCACCACAGCGATTGCCAGCGAGACCATCCGTGTGAGCGACAACGGACAAGCGTCCACATCGGCCGAAAATGAGAGCATCTCGTCAAAGACGGTCAGTATCGACAATAACAAGACGGCTGCGACCGCGGCCAATCCCGTAGAAGGGTCGTCGGGGTGGTCACGCAGTCGCTTCGAAGACGTCTTGTTCAATTTCACTCGCAGCAGCGATTCAAACAGAACCGCTAATTCGTAAGTTTGCTTGCTTTGGCTTCTTCTAATGCGGCAACACAAAAAATGCGTGAGAGTGACGATGGTGTTCTTGAATTAAGGTCGGTTTCGAAAGCGATCGATCCGAAGAATTTGAAAACGCCGGCATGTCGGGTGCGGAAGACGAATGTAACGTTCTCCGGTCTTGGTTATCAGCCGCCTCCGTCTTCTTCCAAATACAATGTGCACATTGCGAACCGTCCAGGCCACACCCCCGGCAGTCGCGCCACGTCCAATGGCAGCGGTCCGAAATCGTTCGTCGTCGTTGGTTAGTCGCTTTCTTATGATTTCATAACCTTTAGTTACATTAACCACCTCAGATGTGAATGCACCCGTAATTAAATTGGCTGATGGTCACCGTCATTTCGGCCGAAATCAAACAGGAATCGACTTAAAAATATAAATATCAGTGCTATTGTTTTGGTTACAGTATACTTGCCCCTCAATTCTTCCGCTTAACTTGTATGAGTAGTTGTTTGTTTAGCAATCGTGGAAGGTCGGGGCGTGGCGAAAGGGGAACTGGGGATGGCGAGCATGGACGTGCGACATCCAGAGCTGGCATTGAGCCAGTTCGCTGATACCGCTGGCTACACCCGTCTACTCACCAAGCTGCACATTCTCGATCCCGTTGAAGTAAGGACATTATTTCGCTCATTCTACATCAGTGCTGCCAACTCTATTCATTTTCAAATTGATATGCGTTGTGTACACTCTAATGCTGCACATCTTTCTATGTGCTCTAAGTTGGTTACATATCTTGGCTGCTGACATCCTTTTTCGAGCGATTGTGATACGTTGAACATTTAGCGCAGTGGAATAGAACTTACTCCATGTTCACTGTTCGAGGCAGCTACACTCTATGATATTCTCCCGTTTTGCCTGCTATGAAACCGATGTTGTTGCAGATTGTGGTGCCGGAAACGGCGGTGGAAAAGGGTGGCGATATGGCTGTGCTGCTGGAGCTGCTGAAGTCGAACTTGCCGAATGCGCAGGTGACCGCCGTTCCGCGACGCTATTTCAACGATGCGGGCGGGCTCGAGCTGCTCAGCCGTCTCAAGGTCGCCGAATGTTCGACAATTGAAAAGGATATTGCCGAGAAGTAATTGTTAACTCGCGCAGGATGCCTCGTTCTTTGATGTTACTTGTGTTTCTTAGGTATTACTGTCTGTCGTCGGTGGCAGCTTTGATCAAGTACATCGAATACATTCAAAACATCGCCTTCGCTTCCGGTTCCGTCAAGATCACATACAAGGGCGTCGAAAACACGTGCATGATCGGTTGCGATTGACGGCGGTTTCTTGCAGAAGACTTATTCGACGATTTCAGATCCAGTGACCATCAAGGATCTTGAGTTGATTGTTTCGCTCAAGGATGGCAGCAAGAGTTCATTATACTGCGAGATGAATCGGACGTACACGGCGTGCGGGGCGCGCATGCTGCGCTCGAGTTTGCTGCAACCGCCGGCCCATGTCGACGTGATCAACCAGCGCTTGGACGCCGTCGAGGAACTGCTCAGCAATGAGCCGGTCAGCTCTGCCCCGTGATCACTGCGCGATGATATCTCTTCGCACTTGCAGCTATTCCGGTCATTACGATCTTTGATGTCGCGGATGCTGGACGTGGAACAGTTGGTAACGTTGTGCGTCCATCTGAACCGCGAGGAGACCGTCCGACTGGTCGAGTACAAGATCACGCAGGTCATCTATCTGAAGCACACACTCGAGCTCGTCAATCCCCTGCGCGAGGCGCTCGCACCCTGCACCAGCGAGCTGTTCGCCCAATATAGCGACGTGAGTTTCTTTCTCTTTTTAAAATAGCCGTTGTCAGAATAGTTCAGATGCGCCCAATATAGCGACGTTGTTTTCTTTTAATTTAAAAATAGCCGTTGTCAGAATAGTGTCAGAATAGATTAGTAGGCGTGCGACTTTTCGGAACTGATTGTCGGGGAATGGGAACTGGTCAGTTCTATATCGCCGTTATTGCCACGATTCGCTTCGTCCAATAGTGGTGCAGCTTGACAGAGTTTCTTGCGACAGCAATAGCACAATGTGAAAATTATGAACAATGTCGGCACTGAACCTACGATTGCCACAGACGCGATGGCCGCAGTCGAAATGCTAATATCCATACTGAAGTAGACGGATGGACATCAGCTCTTGAATTCGTGCGCAATGTCTACAAGCCGTGGCAGATAAAGGGCACGGTTGTAGTGGCTGGCCCAGCGCATCAGGACCGACAGCAGAGGCGATAGCGCAGACGACGTTTGTCGCCAATTGATCCACGAGGCTTTACTACTGAAGTGCGAATCAAACGGGGGAATGGTGCCGTTGCGATCAGTGCCCATGAGACGGATACATCTGATTAACGAGAATGTCAAATTGTAATAACGTTTTGAGCATAAATGCAGGCGAACGCGGTATATATGGTCATTGGAGACTGGTATAGCGGTAGGCATGGTGCGTGGAAGGCGAAGAATGAGTGATTGGTTCGCTGTGAGCGGTGCTTCCACCGACGCTCCTGAAAGGAAAATGATTCGTTGGAGACTGGAGGCGGAAGCCGACGCTCACGTGCTGAGAAAGGGTAGATCTGTATGAGAGTCGACGCGCCGTTTCTGACAGACGATGATGGCGCAGCAGCAGACGACCATAAGCGGGCAGAGCACGACGGCGAAGACATTCGCAATGGCGGCCAGTGTGAGCGACACCTGGTTCTGCATGGAGGCCGACATGGTCGTGTCCGACCTGGCCTCACCGTCGTTCACCCCAACGCTGCGACAACGGGCGGTTCCGTCCGCTAATTGCTCCGCGAAGCTGCTGGAAAGAATCCCACCGTGTCGCTAATTGATCCAGGAATAGTCACTACGTCGAATTACAGCTGGCAATAATGGTCGGCACCGGATGTCAAAACGAACAAAGAAGCATTTCTTGTTATTATTACATTTGGCAGTTGCGCTTTTTTCGATCATGAACGCGTGAGTTCGCTTCGGGCAAGCACAACCAGAGCATTTGGACATTAAAAATTGTTGTACGCGACAATCTATAACAATGATTCGCATAATAAATAGGAATTGACCGATGTATTCGGCTTCTTTGTAATTAATGTAAGTATTGCGATTTTGTAAGGATTCTTCTATAAAATAATTGCGGACGCACCCATTTTGAATGATGTGGTTGAGTTTCCTGGCATTTGTAGTTTTCTCTGCGACCAATACAAAATAAAATAGGTAACCGTTTTCAGTGGCTCAGCGACAATCGCATCAAAGAGATGGTGGCGCGATTGCACACGGTGATTGACGAGAACGTCAACCACCAGAAAGGCGCGTTGAATATGCGGTCGCAGCGTTGTTTCGCCATCAAGGTCAGCCAGCCATTGATTTAATGGACACTGGCGCAATTACTTACACAACCTTTTCAGAGTGGTATAAATAGTTCGCTCGATTTCGTCCGTCGCACCTACACCGAGCTGATCGAAGATGTATCCGGTTGGTTTTTATTTTTATGCTGCGATTCGCAATGTGGCGGTTCAGAAGCGGCAGCGGAGGAGACGGCGACTTGTCCGTATCCGATGCGAACGGTCTATTCGGTCGGTCGCGGTTTCCACCTGACGATGACGGTGAAGGACGGCGCGAGTGCCGTCGCCTTGCCCGAACGCTGCATCAACGTTGTTCGTCAGCGCAACACGGTCACCTGCACAACGCGCACAATCATCCGGCTCAACGGTTTGTCGCGCCAATAATGCATCCCATAGGTTAACGAGTGTCCAAGACCAGGGGAGAGGGAGTTAAACCAGGGGGGTCCGACCCTCCTAGACCTCCTGGTCACAGTTATGCTGCATCCCTGATGGTCACCAGAATCCACTTCAGACCGACTCAACCAAGCGGTGGCCAGTGTGATGCAGTTGAGTAACGAAGTGATCACCGAGTTGTTGGCCGATTTGCGTCAGTTCATCGCCTGCCTGTACAACCTGACGGAGGTGCTGGCCAACGTGGATGTGCTGACCAGCATTGCGCACTTCTGCTCTCTCGCCCAATCCGGTATCAGAAATCGAAAATGAACCGCGAACCATCGATTTGGTTTTAGTTCGACCGGAATTCTCTTCCTCTCTTGCAATTCGAGCTGGCCGACATCCACTTTTGGAAAGAACTGCACTCTTCGAAATGACGGCGAACGATACGGTAGTTTCTTTTTTGCCTTGCGCCTTTCAATTTCATTGATTGCAGTACGCCTCGCCCGAAAGCTGCTTCGTCATCATCACTGGGCCGAATATGGTTCGACAATTGCGACTGTTGGCTATATCTGTGTGATACTATCTATCAGGCTGGCAAATCGACGTACCTGAAGCAAGTGGCGCTGCTGCAGATCATGGCGCAGGCAGGCTGCATGGTTCCTGCCGAATACGCGTGCTTCCGTGTCTGCGATCACATCTTCTCGCGGTACTTTTTATCCAGAAGCATTCCTACCATATATGCGTTTATTTCCCAAAGATGATGAAATTTATCGGCGGAAATAGGAAAAATCCATTTTTTCCATACTGACACAATTCGGCAACCAAATATCCAATGGAGCTGAGATTGATAAATTAAAACACATCGTTTCAACCCTCTATAAACCATACAGATTTCGAGAAAGTGGTCAAATTCCAGTACGGTTATTTACCATCGTTGTATATCTTCATATACCCCGGATTCCCTCGTACCTTCGGTAGAGCCCTATCGAAATACAACATTCTCTAAACCTATGTGTGTCGTCGGGGCTGGCTGCTCTTCTATTCAGTACCGTAATTGTCTTTTAGCATTGGCTACAACGACGATTTGGAGAACAACAGCTCTGCGTTTATGGTTGAGGTGACCATTTCCATTGTGGAGTTTAGAGAGCGAGAGCACTGATCACTAGCTGCATTCAGATGAAGGACATGAGCTACATTCTGCAGTATGTGACGGACAGATCGTTGGTTGTCATCGACGAATTGGGAAGAAGTTTGTTCTTGTGTCCTATCTCTAAGCGTTGCCCATGTTTACAGGTACGTCTACCGAAGAAGGAATCGGCGTCAGTTTCGCGATATGCGAAGAACTGATCCTTTCGTCGGTAATGCTACTTAGGGGTCATACACAAATTACGTAACGCTTTGGGACGGGGAGGAGGTCTCAGAGGCCTCGTTATGTGATGACTTCATTGCTATGCTTAGGGAAGGGGTGTCGTTTTGGCCAAATGCAGCGTTACGAAGGTGTTACGTGAAGGGGAGGGATCTAAAAAGACCTAGCGTTTCCTAATTTGTGTATAGCCCCTTATCTCTCCGCGACCCTTTGACAAATTGTTTTGCAGGCATTGGTCTTCTTCGCGACCCACTTTCTCGACTTGGCCATGCTTGACGCTAACTACTCTTGCGTGGAAAAGTTGTTTCAGTTGGCTATCATTGAGGCTTACTGTTTCACAAAGGTTCTGTTTAGCTATCATTTCGGTCCGCAGGTGGTAAGGACGCATGAAGAAGACGGCGCCGTTTTGGAGACGTTGGAGCCGAATCACAAGCTCGGCAAGGGACCGTATCGAGGGCCGCTATACGGTATGTCTCAATGACTACACAGAATTGTCTCTGCGATTACGGTAAGTGCTGCAGGATTCGAACTGGCCGAAGTCTCGACGGTGCCGAGGTCTGTGCTCAATTCTGCGAAGGAGTTGGCGCTGAAGTTGCGCGAGCAAAGCACCGTAAGTAAAACGACACAGTGAAACGTTATATGACATGTTATATGTGGCAGTTCGCAGTTTGCTCTAAGCTATCGAATCACTTTTACAGATTTTGCGATCAAACGACGAGGAGCAACGACGACAACGAGCGGTGTTCCGACTCGGTCAGCGCCTGCTGCGCGCTGCCAAGTTCGTCAACAACGCCGACGAAGAGAAGATGCGCATCTACTTGAAGAATCTCAAGCTCCAGTACGAGGCTGACATCGCTGTCAATCATTGTTAATGCTGAAAGATACATTCGTTGCTCACTGACTTGTGATAATTGTGCTATTCATTGTCATGTTGTTAAGAATGCCTTGTGACTCAAGTTTTCCTGTTATATGTGCAAAGCATTTCGTGTTTCATTTGTTTGTTGTTGGCCGCTTCTGTTTCATTGGAAATTACAGACCCCTCAGTTGTTAATTTGCATAGTTGACGAACGGACAACCCGTTGCTACTACTCTTGGTGATTGGCGATGAAGAACGCTCGACTGATTGATAAAGCGTTTACGAGCGGTCCCGGTCACTGATCACTGAACTGTCTTACTTTCTCCTCTTCACCGACTCCGACCGGTGCGCACCTCTGGTGGCGGTCATTAGCGGCGCTTTGCTGTTTGTCACGGCCGCCTTCCTGCTCGTCCTCGTCGATTTCCACTTTCGCAGAGGCATCTCTATCGCGCTGATCGTCATGCGATTTCGTGCGCTGATTGACTGATTCGATTTCACGTGAGAAGTTGTACTTAAACAACTTGTCTAGTCTAGTTATCGACTTTGACGCAGCGCTGTTTTTGCTAACTACAAGGTAATCACCGACGAAAAGCAACGATAGAGGCCGAAGTCGGAAATCACAAAGACGAATCATTTCCTGGTGGCCGGCGCCGTCGAATCAATCGCGCGGTAAGAGCGGGAGGCCAAGAGGGCATTAGCACCGTGAACGGCGCGCAATTGCCGACTGGATCGGTCTCCGCCCGCCGTCGCAGCGCACCGTTGACGATGATCGGCAGCATTCGACACGACTACTTTACCCCTCATCCTCATCCGCATCCTCACCCTCATCCTCACCAACATTATGGTGCGTTTTCCTCTCTTTTAACTCGTTGGCAGCTTAGCAAGAGAAGCAATCAGCAAGGAGTCGGCAGTACCCGGGGGAGCGGCGACGATTTGTTGAAACAGCAAAAGACACTGCAAGTATGTACATATAGTCGATCGATGTGGATGGGCGCCGACAGCGACCGACGTTCGGCGCCACCGGCAGTTATCGCTTTCGTATCCGTTGCGGCAGATTCTGTTTGGCAGAAATGGCGGCGATTCGCCAACACAAAAGGGTATCCTGGCTGTCTCCGGGTAAATCAGTCTAATCGCATTAGCGCAATTAGCGCCTCCTTGGACCGTACGTTCAGTCGCCGACGGCCGTGTCGTTTTCAGCTCCATCGCCGACGGCTTGCAACAACAACAAGCCTGGCGGCAGCGACGTGCACAAAGAGCGCCACTCTCGCAGCACGGCGTCTCTCTTCCCGTCGGACGTCGTCTACCACCGCCTGCCCACGCACGACCCGCCCTCGCCCGTCCACTCCGTCGACGACCCTCACCTACCGCGCATCTCCATCACGTCCGCCTCAGACGACGACGACGACGACATGAGTATGATGCAGGGTCGATCGACGCTCATTGCCGCCGACTGGGAGCGCCGCAAGAGTCACAACCTTCGGCGAAAGTCCACCGCGCCTCATATCCTCTCTCCCAGCCAGCAACATCATAATCGTCGGCGCTCCAAGGAATCTTCGTTCAGCTACGACCAAGTTCACTACTTGGTTGATGAAGATCTAACTATGCCGCTGAGACCGCGGACAATGTCGCATTCGCCGACCGCCGAAAACAACGACAATGAACTGTTCGACGCTCTCTTGTCGACGCCGCCCATTAAGAGCATCGAGCGGAAACACAGCAAACTACGTCGAGTGGCGACTGCGCTGCAATGGCTTTACGAAAAATCTCGCGTCCATTATCTGTTCCCCATTATCATTCTCGTGGCATACTCAATTTTGGGAGGATTCATCTTCCACACCATAGAATCGTTAGTTGATGTTTTTCTTTCTGCTCTGTACTACCACGATCTCAATGACATTTAGGCCGTACGAACAAGTTGTGCTCAAGGAAAAGCAAAAACACATCGAAAAGCAGAGCGATGTCCTCTTTCAAGTCATCTGGGATATTCGTGACAAAATACACGAATTGGACGTTCAGCTGACCGTCGATCGTTTGTTGCTCAACGCGAGTGCCGCTCACTTGAAATACAAGCTGGCGATTCGCTCGTATCAGACGAACGCGCTGAAAGATCTTAACTTGGCCGTCTACTGGTACACACTGACAGTCTACTACCTAACCGATCATGAGAGCTATAAGTCGACAGCGCTGCACCCCGAAGAGCCGGAGGAGCGCTATGCCGAAGAATTTAAGACCATATTCGGTCGTATTTCCGTGCTCAAGAACTACACCGAGCAATTGTCGCTGCGTTGCTGGGAAATCGGGTTGGAAAGTAACGGCGAGCCGAATGTGTCGCGCAGAAAACTGGAGAGATCGCTGAATCTGTTCAACAGATTGACTGGACTGGCCGGCGCTGTCCGGCCGACGTGGACGTTCTGGAACTCGATGTTTCTGGCAGTTACTACGTACACTACAATTGGCTATGGCAACATCGTGCCCAAGACTCGAATGGGCAAAATGGCGGCAATATTTTATGCCATCGTCGGCATTCCACTTGTGCTGATGATCTTGCACAAGCTGGGCCGTTTCTTCTTGCTCGGCCTTCAGCGATTCTGGGACGGTCTGGTTTGGATCATTCAGTTGCTGCGCTGTATCAAGCAGCCAGAGAAACTAAGGGCCAAAAACCAATTGATGCTCGACACGACCACTGGCCGCGAGAGCTACTCAATGCCCGTGTTGCTGGCTGTCGGAGTCGCTTTCGGCTGGATGTTTGTCTGCGCTGCCATATTTCTCAAGTTCGAAAAGGTCATTCATTTTCTTCAGGCTTCTTCAATCAGGACCTCCCTTGTCTATGTCCTATGTCTCATGTGCCAAGCTTCACTGATTTTTATTATAACTCTACAATACACCCTCCATTTTGTTATTGGCGAGAGGTGATGTGCAGGCCTTTGTATAGGATGATCCAATCAAGCGTCACGAATTTTACAAAATCAAAGACTCAATCAATTCTAATGAAAAATTGCACACTTTTAGCCAATATCTAGCCATTTATGTCCAATCTATGAGAAATTTCGCATGAACTTTTGATACTGTTTTGGTTCGAACAAAAACTATCAATTTTTGCCCTCTAGATTAGCTGAACAACTTTTCTAGGCACACATACGAAACTGCGAAATAACACTTGAAAATGCGAATAATTGCCTGACGGCAATTTTATAATTGCTTTGTTGTTGTTGGCGGCAGTGAGAAATAAAAAAACTCTGAAATTGTGGAAACTAGAAAAACGTAGATATATAACTGATTGTTTCTGACTAAAACAAAAGAAAACTGGCAGTTGCAATGTATCCTGATCGGCAAATGCAGCTTCAGCACAATTCATAAAACTGATACAAACTCTTTTTAACTTACAGAAATCAAACCTACCCAACTAGATTAAGAAAGTTCTGTAAATGACTTTTTACAATTGGTCAAAAGTTAAAACGTTATTAACAAACAAATTTGTCACATTATGTGAGACCGGACACGATGTATTGTTAAATAATCTCCTTAAATTTAGGACTGGGACTACTTCAAGAGCTTCTACTTCTTTTTCATAAGCCTTACAACAATTGGTTTCGGTAAGTCAATTTTTGCCCATTGTAAAGCACCGGGAGGGAGCGTACAGCCGGAGCGTTTGCTTACATAGTTTCAAATTACTTCTTTCCAATATCTGTTGCCGTTAAGTTTAGTAACTCAAGTGAAAATGTTCGTTTTTGGATTCTGATATTTAGAGGAATCCGTCGTGCACTATTAAAATACGAATGTTGTTTTGCCTCCTTGCACTCGGTCTTCACGCATACTTTAGGCGATGTAACACCAACGAATTCTGAAGATATGTTCATAATATTTGGCTTGATCATCATCGGGTTGTCGTTGGTGAGCATGTGCATCAACGTGGTGCAGATCAAATTGGAGCACTTCTTCGAGGACCTATTGCTCATGATGATGGAGGAATACGAGAACGCCCAAATGACCGAAGACGGCACGCTCGTGGGACCGCCGCCTGACATGCAGGTAGTTTACGTGAAGTGACCGCTGATCGACGACGATCACTGAGGTTTCAGCACGGTCTGGGCATGATGCAAATGTGGCGCATGTGGAAGAAGCGTCGGCAGAGGGAGAAGGAGCGCAGTGACGGTAGCGCGTCGTCGCAGTCCGGCGGGCCCACGGTCGTATCCACTGCCGCCGCCAAGGCCGACGCTCGCCAAAAGCTTAAGCTGTCCTTCCCGTTCGGCCGCAATCGCCGAGACGTGCTCATCGATGAACTACAGAAGCTACTGCACCAGAGTGCGCGAGCGACGCAAACGGACGATCCGATGCTCTACGACAAGCACAAGGCCGTACAGACTGACGTCAGCGGCGCGGGGTGGCACAGCGCCATGAACTGGATGCTGCCCGAAGGAGCGGCTCAGATGCAGCCACGCTATTCGCCGCAGGTTCTGGCGCAAGTGCCCGAAGGCGGCGCCTGGGAAGATATGTCCGACTTTGCCAACGATCCGGTCATGTACCTGGGCGCAGTGTCGATCCGCGACGGCGACGACATGCAAGAGCCGATGCTACTCGGCCACAAAGAGGCGCTCGAGTTCGGCAGTCAGCAGCAGCAGACCGTGCCGATGACGCCGTCGTCGTCGTCGATGGTCGAGTCGGCCACCAACTATTCGCTCAACTTCAGCCATCCGTCCAGTCAGTCGCACTCGACGTCAAACGAATCTCGCGCATCCGCCACCGGCTCAGCCTTGACCGGTGGCAGCACGCAAAGCTCACAAACGTGCGGCTACTTGCGCCGAGGTAGACTTGATAGCTTTTAATCAAAGCTGACGAAAACTGCTTATTCAGGTGGTGGAGCATATCCGTCAGGCAGCAGACCTTACCACTGGCGACGGGGACGTTCGCACTCGCCGGGCAGTAACTCGCCTACATCCGTGTCGGTCAAGTCGGCGCCTTTGCCGACTACCTCGTCCTACCGAGACAGCAATGTGAGCGTCGAGCACGCCGTTAGTCCGGTGAACTTTGATCCTTCGCGACGATGGACGTTTGTGGAGACGGGAAAAGCGCCGCGCGGAGCGCCAAGAGGCCTTGTGCCTACGATGTTCATTAAGCGTCAAAATACACAGGCAGGCAATTTATCATTGGATGACAGGCGCGATTACTCATTCATTCAGGTGTTCACGACCGATCTGAAAACGCTCATTCGAGAAATCGACGTTCGACTCAATGACTGCCGCTCGATGGTGCAGCCGCCAAAGAAGGAACCCGAAAACTACCACAAAGCGTCGCTTCTTAGCGCTCAGATTGAAACGCTCTCAAAAAGCTCCTTTCTTTGATCGTGATCTTTTCCAGTGCTCGAAAATGCTGCCATGATGATATTCGTCCCCGTAACTGAGTGTACTCAACAACTCGTCCGCAATATTGATGAAAGCAAGTTGGCCAACTGGTCGGTCGTCACTAGGTCGGCTCTCTCGGGGGAAGGCGCCAGCATCTTGCGGCTTCGGTCGGCCTGATCACAAATAGACGAGCGACACGCATTGAGATAGTCGCAAATCTGCCCGACAGCCTGGAATGCAGAAAATTGGCCAAATTGGTCGTCGCCTTCCAATTTATTGGCCCACGCAGTCGGTGGCGCGTTAGCAGTCGGATCCGTCCATCCTTCCGCTTATTCTATCCTTGACGTTGTCGGCGGCGGCCCGTCGCCGTCACGGTTCTGGCTAGCTAAAATATTGCGCCGTTCGTCGCCCTGTGACTGCTTGTTCGAAAACGTCCGACAATAGCAACGGACGACATCCGCCGACAGACTTGCAGGCCAAAGTGAGGGGAAATTGGCGTATTGGTCGGTGAACGTTCGCTTGCAATCTGGTGGGTGTCATCTAGCAAAGTCTGATGAGGCATGTCCGGCCAGTGCAAAGAGCAGCCGGTCGCGCGAGATCGTTAACGGGCGACGTTCGTCTCCCACGGGTCTGTTTCCTTCTCGAGTAGACACAGTGGTTGCGCTGATTGCTGCCGGCCGCTGGTTCAGTCAGAAATATCCGTTCGCACAGCACGCTACTCTCTGGCTGATCTGTTCATCGGCCACGCTACTTCCGCTGCAGCCGACTGTCCGCCAGCCGAAACCGCCAAGTTGGCCGGAAGAGCAGAGTATGGCGACGTCTTCTTCTTCTTCTGCTGAGAGCGATCAGCGATTGTCCTCTCCGTTCGACAATCAATGCCGCCATTTGTTGGAACGCAAGTCCGTCCCCAGCCGTTTGTTCCGCACGAAAGCCGCCGCCCGCTATTCTCGAGACGCATTGAAGCGAGCATATTAGCGCTTGTACAGCCCTTAAGAGTATTCCTATCGGGGTAGTGGCGACCTGGCGCGGCCGATCCGTCTGAATCGAGGAGTTCTCTCTTGCCTGTCAGATCCATTCGTCAGTGTGAAATTCATAAGTGTGCAATTTGCGTGTATCGGTAATTCGATTATCCGAGCCCGCATCAGAGCTAGTGTAAGCAATTCCTCAGAGACCCATTTCTTTCGTAACTGCCCGTCGGCCTGCGGGATTTACCGCCTCAGGCCACCTGCATAGATTGAGAGCATATGCCGTCATGAAGTCGCATGGCGAACCTCAGTAAGTTATTTATCTCGCACTCTTTGCTCGATCGCTCGTAAAAGTTGCCGAAGCGAAGGAGATCAATTTTTTAGTAATGTGCATGTGCATCATCAGATAAAACAATGGTCTTCAGATTCGACCCGCTGCCCCTGTCTTGTACGGATACGCTGTCCATTATATCGGAGAGCAACGAGCTTCACTCTCCTCTTTCGACCAACCGCACGTCCACGCCGCCGAAGGAAGACGGAATGGTCAAGAAGAAGACCGATCGAATCGGTGCGCTAAAGACGACGGAATATGTGCAGCTGGCGTTGGACGGCACCGATCGTTCCGCACCGACGACTTCTCGAGCGCATCGGATTCAGTCTATTGCTAAACACATTCCTCAGAACATTGGCGGCGACAGCAAGTTATGGAAGCCCTTCCGCGTATTACTGCCTCTGTTTTTGCTTGTTGTCTATTCTGGCCTTGGTGGACTGCTCTTCTGGCATCTGGAAGGAACGGGCAACGAAGAGCAGCTCAGGCAAGCCTCAAATCAGACGTTTGCTAGGCGGCAGAACGCGTCGGCAATCGAGTTGGCCGAAATGATCGATTGGAACAACGGAAATTTGACCGTCGAAGAGCTGACCTTATTCCTGCAAGAGTACGCCGAACGACTCGGACTCCATCCGGCCGACATCAAGGAGCGAACGTTCTGGGGCTCGGTAAGCAATTCGATTGCATTAATCAGCAGCGAAGCATGTCTTTTGCGCTGTCACCTTCACTAGTGCATAGATTGCGCTTTTTTGGCTCAGAGATATGAATTCAGAAACAAAAAATTAACGGTAAATTTCAGTTCTCCAACTGCAAATTTTTTAGGTGTACTTCGTGGGAACTGTCTATACAACAATTGGCTATGGAAATATTGCTCCAGTTACGACGAGAGGACGAGTGTTTACTGTACTATATGCAATAGTGGGCATTCCGCTCCTCGTGTACGTACTGGCCGACTTGGGCAAGATATTCTGTAAAGCAATTTGGCATTGCTACAACGTATTCAACATTTACGTCATGGGCAGGTGCTGTCATCACGGGGCCAGACGTCGCATCGGCGAATTTCCGCTTTCATTGGCCATCACGCTGACTTTCGGCTGGGTGCTGTTTTGCGCCTGGTTGTTCACATTGTGGGAGGACTGGGACATATTCACGTCCCTTTATTTCTTATTTCAGTCAATTACAACCATTGGATTCGGTTAGTTTATTATCCGGACTTATTATTTGCTTATTCAAAGCGTTTAGGTGACATTACGCCAAAACGACCGCGTTACATGGTCTTCTCATTCGTGTTTATTTTAATCGGCCTGGCGCTGGTATCCATGTGCATGAATCTGGTTCAGCTAAAGCTGGAGCACCTGGTTGAAGAATTAACGCAGCGCATCGAGGAGAACCAGGCAGCCGACGAGGAAGACGACAGTTGCGACGTATCTAATGCGCAAGATACTGTCAACAAACTGGCGCACGAACAGGGCAATTGGCTGGCGCCGTTGCTCGGCCACAGCACCAAGGCCCGCCTGATCAACCAGTGGGAGCACAAGATGGCGCACAGAAACCGCGGGACTCAGACCGAGCGGGTTCTCATGTCGCACGCGTCAACCGAGGCGTTCACCACTATGGTTACGCACGCGACGCAGACGGGCGGCGGTGCGGACGCCTCGGAGCTGGCGCCCATATCGGAGACGCCGCTGAGGGAAGTGAAGCGAACGACGAGCACGGATGAGTTGCGCGGCATGCTCCGCGATATCAACTTCATTCTCAGCGACTGTCGCGATATCGTTCATCGAAGTCACAGCGTGCAAGGAACGCCCGTCAAGAGACACCACTTCTACTAAAAATAGTACAAAAGTATATACCTATCTCGTCATAGCAAAGCCTCTTAGAAGAGTGTTAAATGCGTTTGAAACGTTAGAAGGGTGCGTGATCAGGGCCCACATTGTCCATGCATGTGAATGGCATTCGAGCAAAACTACGAAGGGTGTTGATGTACAACAAGCATTTAATGAAGTCCCATGGCATTCGTGGCGATTGAGACGTAAATTGTGCCTCCGTGTTAAAAAAGCAAATGCGCGTCGCCACTATTATTATTTCGCTAAGAAGCTTGATGTTAAACGCTTTATATATTGTATAAATAATACGTTTCTTTGCAGATTTGACATACACGTATTCTGGCGACAAGTCAAACGAATCGTAACATTGCATTTGAACCAAATGTCAACAATAGAAGAACAGCAACTGGCATCGTAAATGTTAAAAGCGTTTCATTCCACGACTGAGATCGGAATAATTTACAAAACCCAGAGCGGGGATCTTGATAACAAAGACCAGTTTTAATGAGCACAAATTGAGTGCTCGCCAGAGACGACCAAACCGGAGTCGTGCAAACCGTCCCGATCGCCGACGCCGAAGGGGTCCTCTGGTTTTTTAATCGGCGCGCAATCGTCATCAATCGTCGACGCGGCGGTGGCGCCCTTCTGTTCAGAGTGCCACCGGCTTTCATCGACGTCTGCCGAACGTTGAAGGCCGAACGCTGCTGCAGCTCGCTCAGCAGTTAGTCGGCAGTGTGTCCGCTCGAACCAGTCTGGCTCATCACGCGATTTGCGCACCATGGCGCTGATCCCCAGCTGCACGGCCAGCCATTGGCGCGACGACAGCGAGTCTGCGGGCGCGTCCTCCAAGCGCGCGACAAACGATGTTGCGTCTCTGGGAAGCTCGAACACGGTCTCGGTCATCGCGGCGGCCAGAACGTTGGTGTGGGACGTGTACTCGCATCGCAGATGAACAAACGACGGTCGATCGCCACCGATTCGACCCCTCGTTTGCAGCGCGTAGTGCGCATGCGGCAGAAATATGTCGTCCAACGGACCGACGGCGGTGCGGCCGACTGCCAGATCTTTGTAAATCGCCGCCTCGTAGCGCAATCGTGCCCCAACGGAATGCACAAAAACAATGCTGTCGGCGGCGTCGACCGATCGCTGAATCCAGCCTGTCTTGTCCTTTGCTAGTTCGTTTTCATTCCAAGAGTCCAGGAGAACGGAACATTTCAGCTGCTCGCTGATGAAGCGGGCGAGAGATTCGACGACCAGCTCGTGTTCGGCACTGTCGTGCGAGTACACGATTGTTATCATACGATCTGAATAATGGCGCGATTGTGACAGTAAAAGTTGATTGACAACCCACTTTTAGGAATGAATGGTAGCTCGGCTTCACGTCCACGGTCGCCTTTATACGGCGTCCGGTCGGCGATAAAGCGAATTCTAACGGCGCGGTCTTTGAGTCGCAGATGACGGAAGTAGGCGACAATTGCGCACATCGATACGCCGACGACCAAAACGGCGATCATCAGGATCATTCCCAGGAATAAAAGTCCCGTCGCCAGACTCTCCCCTGATGGCGGTGCAGTCATGTTGTTCGCCGCAGGAATCCATGAAGGGGCTGGCACCGTTGTTGGTTCGTAATCTAAAGAACAACAAAATTTATGAAAGAGTTAATTTTACGAACGACTTTTTACATTCCAAACGCAGCAGGTCTGATTCGGCATTGGTGCAGCTGCAAATGGCGCTGCTCGTTCGCAGATCGTCCGTAATCAGCGCACGCACAGGACACACACAGCGACGGTCGTCGCGGCGTTCCATTGCTATCACCTAAAGAATGATCTCTGGCAATGGCAGTCGTTAACTGGGAGCAACGCACGGAGACACGGTAGGATTGTCCTGGCTCCAGATTGGAAAAATCATGCTCCCCGTATCTGACTGTAACGTTGTCGGACCGTTCGGTAATTAGTTCGTGCTAAAGTAGGAAGTTATGATCGATAATGACAGTAGTCTCAATCACAAACATCGTTGATAAAGACGGTTGTCTCTTCGAACGATCGCGTATTGGTGATGGTCAGCTTGTACTGTTGGAAGCAATATTGAGGTGGAGCAGCGACAAATGACACACGCAGCTTCCGTTGCGACACGAACAGATCGAGCCGGCGGAAGCCCGATACCCAACGAGCGGCGTCTTCGTGAGCTGCAAATAAATGGTCACAGGAAAATCGACAGGCATTAGATCGGGTCACGCACATTTACTCCGGCAATCGGTTGGCGACATCTTTTGCTGTTGGGCTAAATTGAGCAATATAAGGTTGAAAGACGACGATACGAAAACGCACTATCTGGATTGTGAGGCATTTGCACCAATTTCTGCGCCGGAAGATCACTTTCAATGGAGATTGGCATCGGCAGAGACCACACTCGAATCTCATAAGACTCGCCGAACAGGAGCAGCCCGCGCGACGTGAACACAAATCGCTGCTGCAACACATAATCATTGCTTTGCAAGCTACAGGAGCAGAGAATTCACCAGTACAATTGATACATTGGCAGTCTCAATTACGATAAGTGTGGATGACTTACAAACTGATTGGTGAACACGACGGTATCGGGAATGCGAAACAGAAAATATCGCGTGTTCAACTTGGTCCCTGTAAGTGGCACAACAGCCAGCTGGAATCCAGTCACACGCTTGGCGTTTTGTACTGAAAGGAGTTCATCATACCGTCCATAATTAATCAATTCAACTAACGCGACTGAGACGGCGATTCCCAGGACAGCACCGTTTCCAGAAAATGACCGCCGTCCGCCGGGTTGACCTATAAGTACTGATGTGAACGGCAACATATGCGCCGTTCTGTTTAGTCTGCTCCTATTTGTGCGCTGCCGCTAGTTGAAAGAATGTCCGCTCGAAGAAAAAACAGCGCTGACCTTAACGCGTGGCTCGACGCGCAAATCGTGCGGCTGTACGACGATTCTCGAAGAGTCATTGCGATATGCTTTGCCTGCAACGTGGGTTAATGTATACACAATGCGCTCGATTAAATGCCAACACGTCATTAAATCAGTAAAATCTGGCTCTTCACGGGCAGCCATCGAGAACACATGCGAGAGAGATGGATACTTACCCTCAGCGACTGTGCAGGGTATGGCATTGCTCTGAAACGGAATCGATCCTTAATTGTTCGTATTAACTTTGAGAATGCTCAGTTAACTGTCCGTGGTAGTCGGAATTAATGTTCAGAAAATTATTGTTCAATCAGACAATTAGACTGATAATAAGCAGAAACTATTTCCTCGTAATGCAAGAGTTGTACCTCTTTAGTGCAATGATCATCCCACGAAGGGACGAACGCCGAGAAGACTCCACCAACGAGACAGAATAGTAAGCAGTGTCGCATGAAGGTATAGCGTTGATAGAGGTCGGCGCGCTCAGCAGATAAAACGAGCCCAACTGACGACAGGAGTGGCGACGATTGAGCGGACGGGAAGAAACGAAACACTAACGATGCGACAGCGGCGACCGAACGAACGCTTACGGGACGCGAGGCCGCGAATCGGCGCCGCGCGTAACTCGCCCTATCACATGGTCGGCGACAAAACGGCCGGTCGCGATTCGAGTTTCGTTAGTAACACCGCCAACTCCCGTTCGACTATTTTCCCACTGCTCATTTCTCGCATCCCACTGTTGTAGGGGAAATTGCTCGCTCACTCACGCTGCACGCAATGGCATTCTGTGTCAGTATATTTGCTACCAATGGCAACACATTTCCCTATCGCTCATTTTGTCCCTGCTTCAAAATTCTAATAGAACAGCAATCTCTGACAGTTCTGCTTCATTGCTTTTTCTAATTAAGGGTGTTCTATTGCTGGTAATACCTTACCTTTTCTGAATCCTTACGCTAAGGAAGGCCCTAGGGCGACGCAGCCTATGCATTGACATGTATAGGGTTGCGAGATTTCCAAAATTCTGAAGACGCTGAGAGAGGGCGCCAAAGGCGTGAGCCCGTCACTGTTGGAGGTCTGGGGGCCCCAGCGAGGACCGGGGTCGAGACTCAGAAAATATTGGAAATTATGCTATGAATGATGGAAATCTGGGCATTTCCAGCATTATTTAGGATAGAAGCACGACATTTGGTCCTAAAATAAGACCCTAGACTCTGAAGTAGAATGTTTTGCGTCCTACTCAAAAATACGCTTCACAGTAGGACGAGCAGCCTCGTTTCTACCAGCGTAGGACGCCTGGCAACCCTTGACATTTACAATATGAATACTACGACATCGGAGTTCATCAATCAAATAGTTGTTTAAGTGGAATAAAAAATTCATGCAGAACGCTCTTTCTGTAACCAAATCGCTATTAATGGCCGATAACGGGTGGTCTTCATGCGCCAATGGGAGAATTTTCGAGCAATGAAGAGCGTTGAACACATTTACAATAGAGAGCTACCGCTGGGACCTCGAGTATACTTCTTTTGTGTGACAAAGCTATCAGATTGCTTCGAAACCGCGCGGATGGCACGCGCCGGTACCTAATTGGCCACTCTATAAATTGCCACCACGTCGTTGCTTTGTGCGATATCGTGCTCAATCAGTTGTGCTTCTCATTGCTTTGGTGTTAATTAAATTGATACTTCGCACAAGGAAATAGGATTCTTCGAACAAATGTGTGAATCGAGATCAAATTCACATCAGAATACTACTGTATAATCACAATTCTTTTCAATCACAATTTTAGTAGTCATGGCGGAAATGTGAATACTTTTTATTTTTATTATCAGTGCAAGTGGGCATAAACACGCCGTATTTTTAGTTTTCAGTTTTTATCGGACAACAATTTTGTGACAGAGAGCATTGTTATTCTAACTTATTCTTTAAACTGCTGTAGTAGTATTCTGCTGTGGTAGTATTCAAAGGTACAGAATACCGTACTTATCAGAGAGAGCCCGATAGGGCTCTCTCCTTTTCCTCCTTGCAAAAGCCGTGGGCGAAAGTTAGTATGGAACCGAAAAAATTATTTTGCGAGTAAACGTTCCTATGCAACGGAAAGTTGGCTCAAAAGGTCAATAGGGCCGTTGCAGGCATAGTTACGCATTGAAATCCGGTTGAAGCAGCCTGCTAACGCTGCTAGCTTCAAAATTCGACACTTTCATCGTCTCGGTCGCTGCGTCCCATTTGAAATCCCGCCACCGTATGCTTTGTATGGAGAAAAAACTCAAACGTAGCAAATTTGGAATCCCTCCTATTCTAATAAGAATGAATGAAATCGAACAAGTAATATTGCAATCGAATCCTCTCAACTAGTTATTTTGTCGCATTCCAAGAGAAGTTCAGAAAGTTCCCAATAACAGAAAGAAAATAGAGCCGCTTCGTCCACGTTTTCCCGCGCATTTAGTACAGTTTAAAATACCGCGCGTATGCAATTGATTCATGCTTATTCCAAACGCGCCAAATGTTTGCGAGCGTTTACGTTTTTCTCTGATAAACTACGTACGCAGCTATGGTGACGTTTTTATGATTCAAGCTTATTAAAGTTAGTGAAGCTGGGTTAGCATGGGCTCGAACATAAAGTTGCCAGATTTCCAAAATTCAAAGTAGTAAGCCGAATACTGCTTTGGAATTTTACCAACAGTCCTCGATTATTCGCCTAAAATGCATGTTCGCATGGTCGCATTTTTTATGAAACGAGTCCGCCTCACACATAAAGTAAAACCCAGATTAGTGCAGCCCAGATTTTCGGCGCCGCAGGCTAAACTTTGACACTGATTAACTGTATCTAATGAGAAAGTAGCAAAGTAGAACGCTCTGACTCAAAAGTAGCACTTTTAGAATGCTCCTGAGTAGTACGACCCTCTCTAAAAGAGTACAGTGCAACCAAAAGTAGGACGTCTGGCATCCTGACAAAATTCTGAAGTAGTACGCCTAATGATGGTGGTCAGAGATTTCCCCCAACGGCACGCTTTAGGGCCATCGGTATTATGATACAGTATTTCTCATCATAGTACAGCATAGCTTACTATTTTTCGCTCGATCGCTACTGTGCGTACTAGTATGTAGGCAGTATCAAACATGCGGGAGGTAATTTAAATTGATATTTATGATTAAAAGGGACACTGCGTGTCCCTGAGAAAGCCTATGAAATTCCTACTAAAAGCCAAAAGCTGCAAGCTTTTGATAAGGAAGGGCTTTTCCTCCTTGCAAAACCCAACTACTACAATCGCTAGAAAGCCACTGAAATATCAACAACACAGGCCTACTCTCCGCAAAAAGCCGCATATTGTAACTGCGAGAAAGCCATTGAAATATCAACAACATGGGCCTACACTGTTAATAATTTTCTCAATGTGGTTGTGTT
>JAQGAX010000162.1:0-22171 GCA_034698105.1 Plectus exinocaudatus | reverse complement strand
TTTTTTGAATTCGCGCCGGAATCCCGACACGAAGTACCGTAGCGCCTACCCCCTCCCGGACCGGTCAGACCCCCCCCCCGGACCTCGGACCTCCGTTACAGGTATGTGGCGTACTTATTAATAGTTTAAAGTCGTAACTTAACGCAATGCTAAAACATATCCCCTAAGCACGACTTTAAACTAAGTACGCCATATGAAACCGGTACATTGTTCTGAGGGTTGTAGGCCTCTGGACATTCTATAATAAGTTATAATATTTTAATATTTGCAGAGGCTTGACAGTCAGCGAACGCAGTGTGATTTCTCCAACTGATGACCAAGAAGACGCTTTGGACGTTTTCGCCTCGCGGATGAGATCCACCAAAGAGGGCGTGACCGCTCCACGAATCGCAGCCAACGAGAGCGCGACGTTCTTCATAGGCGGGGCCGGCGGCGGTGTTCATGTGTTGAAAGAGGGCGGCACAGTTCAACAGCTGTTCCTCGCCGAGCGGTCCATCGTTTCTCTGTTTTACCTGGCCGATAGGGACATTCTGCTGACGCTCAGCGAGGATCTCATGCTTCATCAGCATACGATAGCGCCCGACTGCAGTGCTCAGGAAAAGCTCAGGGTTGGTATACCATATTTATAACAAGTTGTGATAAACTTCATTATTACAAATTCTAATTCTTATACAAGTTCTAACAATTTGCTATAGCTAGTCTGACTGAGTTATTGATGCAATTTTCTCGAAATACTTTTAGATTGCCTGGATTCTAATATCGTAATATTTCAATTTCTTTGCACAGTAGACTTCCTTTTTAGCGATATCGGTTATTACGATTAAGATGACCGATCCACCATCTACGTTTTGTTCATTGAAGTCATTGTTTATAACGATAATCGTCTTTTGCGATTCAGTTTGACCAGTCCCATTTATCGTTTTTAACGAATTCTACTGCAGGTGAAACTCTCGGGAAAAATGCCTAATTTTCAACTGATCGTCACGGATCCAGGTGTTCTGGCAATGTGCTCGAGCGAGAACCAAGTTCGGTATGGAGATTTTCGTGTATTAACTGGCAAGAGCAATATAATTTATCTATAAATTTGAAGACTATGGGATTTGAATACAGAAGAGAACTGCATTCTACAATTACTGCCGAGCAAAGGATACAACACTAGCGACGCCGTGACTTGCCTCGCATATTGCCAAAGACGAGGCAGGAAATTTTAATATCAGAATACACGCTACGCTTTAAAACCATTCAGTTGTTATTCTGTTTAGCAGTAGCGTAGCATGGAAGGGGATGGGGTACGACGCCTTCCCTTAGGCGGCGACGAATGTCCCCCTCGAAATACAGGACCATCATCGCGTCAGTGCTTCGGTGACCATGCCAGAGTAATTTGTGCCCCCTTGTATCCTCGCTGTTCATTAAGGTTTTAACATTAAGGATCCTTTATTGTTTTTTTGAAGCGCAGCGGGCAATCTAATCATAAAGGTTCCGGTAGCAACGATTGATTCCGTGCCCCCGTTTCGCATGATGATCGCATCACCATTCTCCTTTTTGGAACTCAGCCAGGATTACAGCTGATTATGTTAGGTTTACTCCAATGCTAGGTTCTCAACAGTATTATGCAGGCGTATTATCTGGCGGCACCAGTAGCGGAAAAGTTGCGACGTGGAAGCGTCGTCGCGGCACTGAAGACGTCGAGATGGCCGAGCAGTGGCGCCTGCAGCCGTCGATCGAATCTGGAGGAGCCGTCCTTAGAATCGAGTGGTCGTCCCTGAAACAAGCACTCGCCATCTCCACTGGCACCTCCGTCTCCATCCTCCAGGAACAGAGCATGCTCTCTCATCTGAATGACAAGGTAAAGTGGCTTCGAATTTGTTCTGCAGGCGGGGGGGGGTCGTTTTTAGTTATTGAAGATATGGTAGCGAAAGAAAGGAAATTGCAACTGCTTTCGTGAATAAACATAGGAAAAACTGTGTCTCACAGTAAGTAGCGTTTTCGAGCTTGAACAGTGAAGAATTGTTATGCCTACGCTTCTGTCAATAAAAAATTACCGTGCTGCCCCTTCTATTATAGTTCTAGCAGTTTCAATTTTGTGTGTTGCAGTTGGCAGCGGTGCAGACGGCGAAGAATGCGCTAATGTTCGTGCGGCTGGACAATCTAACGACCGGCGAGCTCAAACCCGAACTGGCCATCCAGGGCGTATATGTGTCGGAGAAAACGCTGGCAGTGTGGGACTTCGCCAAGGTGGCAATTTATGATCTACCCGACGGCGGTGGTCCAGTCACCGTCGGCACGTTTGCCTGTCTGGCAACAGTGATCGCTGTGTACCAGCAGAGTGTCTACTGTCTGGAACCGGGTAAAATCAACGTGCGCACGTTCCAGGTAAATGAATTTCCGAATTTCCGATTACTGTATTGGCTTATATTGAGAGACAGCAGACAGTTTCAATCTAAAAGTCCGATTAATCCAAATCTGAGTCGAAAACCCTCCCTCAGTTCGCTCGGGGATGGCTGGAGTCTTTGCCTTCAATCGTATTGCATATCCAGATCGAAGTGGCATCCGAAAATGTAGACGGTGAAAGAAAACGCTGCAATTTTAGAAAATGGGGTGGTGCTACAATCAGCGTTCAGACGTAGCAGTGATTTTGCGAATTTTTTAGGGAACTGTCAAGCAAGTACTTACCTTGCCAGAAATCGAAGGCGATCCAATCCTTTTGGATCTCAACGGACAGTGGCTGTGCGTTGGCACCAGCAACGGATTCTTGCGAATTTACGATCTCAGCCGAAGGTTTGCATATTTGTTTCTCTTTATAAGCACTATCGTGTGAGGAGATTTATTTATTTCAGAGAGGCGAGACAACAGTTCCATTCAAAATACATCGTGGAGGCAGTCGAACATTTTGCCATGATAGTTTCTGCAAAGGTGAACAGCGCTGGAACACGAGCCAGTTGCGGATGTCGATTGGTAAGTGATGAGATGCGCGTGGGGGTTACTGTATATGAGGTTACTGTATCTTATCGACGAGACAATTCGGAAGAAATGAATTGTACCGTAGCTGTGAGACGCAAGTCAGTGCAGGAATTGGCCAATACGATATTCAGAACCACGCGCGAATTTAAATTTACTGCTGTGAAAGGGTAATTTACGACGGACTCTTAATTACTATTTTTGAAGACTGATGGAACGGTCAGTTCAAAGCTGATGATATGGGATGCGGAAGCGGACTCCATTGGTTACTTCGACTTTGGCACTGGCTTGTCAGATCAGCAAGAATACGATCAGTCGATCGATGGAATGTAGTAGTTTATGTTCCTTTATGAATTTCCACAATTTGTCCATTTCAGATCGGATTTCTCATTCAAGCGTACGCTGAGTAATCACAGCCCAGTAATGCACTGCTGGGACGCAAAGGATCACCGGTTTCTTGTTTGCGAAGCAAATTTTGAACCTCCTGATCAGGTACTACAGTAGTTACAGTATTACTACAGTATCCAACAGGGGAGAGCTAGAAATCAAAACTGAGGGGTGCATGCCAAACATAGTGTGGGGCACAGCAAAGGGGATCCTTTTCTTTCTATAGCGAGGGTCAACTTTTGAGGGAGCACGCTTGCCGGAAAGAGAGACACATGTCCCCCTGTCACCCCTCTCCAGCTACGCCTCTGGTAACCAGTAATTAGAACACTTCACTTAAATCGATTTAATCGTGAAGAACAATCGCGTTCTTTGCAAAAACGATTGCTTTCTCGTTTTGCATATTACTAGCAAAGGTCATAAGCCTACAAATAGTAAACCGTCGAGGTGTAGTGGAGGCAGGCGTTGTCCCTGCGACATTTAAGAATACGCTCATCGAGATTTTCAGGGAACTAACTATATCGTCACTCTGTTTGTGACAAGCGAACATGGAGTACTGGTTCAGGACGCTCAAACAAAAAGTCCAAGAGCAGACACGCTGATCGGTGTCGACGTTCCATTTCTGTATTTCACAAAAAAGGTGCGTGGCTGTCACAATAGATCAGTAGTAGTACCCTTATTGTTCTGCATCATTTGCAATCAAATAAAAACTGATCTTTTCATATTACAACTATCGGCATAGGATTATGCTTCAATTATATTAGACAGTAAAATATTCAAATTTTAGCCTTAAAAAGCTACAGTAGCCTTTACTTTTTATCGATCCCTTGATGCAATAATTTACCTTCTGATCTTTACATTTAGATAGATGTAGACGACGACAATGAAATGGACCTGGAGAAATTGATTGGTCGACAATTGGTGCGACGTGTACTGCGTGAATTCGTCGGACTCGAAGATTCCGATCAGACTACGCGCGACGCCATGCTCAACTTTAGCTTCTATCTCACTGTTGGCAACATGGATGAAGCCTTCAAGGCTATCAAGCTGATCAAGAGGTTCTTGCATCCCATAATTGCAACAGACTCAGGCCGTAGTGACATATTCGATCTTTTGCATATTGGAAAACAAAAGATATGCAATACCGTATGCTGAGAAGATTTGAGTGAAATTCAAGACAGTCTTTCCCAATTCTTTAAGATGGTCTTTGGTATCTCTTGCACGTTATCTCTTGGATCATGACCGCGACTGAATCAAATTTTCGGATAGTATCTCACGCCTACTGGAGGAGGGGGTGCAAAATGACCTCGGGAAGTCATGAACGAATTCTTTTCAGCGAAAGCGTTTGGGAGAATATGGCCCAGATGTGCGTAAAAACTCGGCGCCTCGACGTAGCTGCCGTCTGCATGGGCAACATGGGTCACGCCAGGGGCGCAAGAGCCCTCCGAAGAGTGATTCGATCAGAGACGCAGCCTGAAGTCAGAGTCGCTACTCTAGCAGTCCACTTGGGTCTTGTGGTACGTCTGGCCAAAACTCACTTTACCCCAGACATGGGCACGGGTTAGGCTTCAGGGTGGTTATGGCCATGGATCCAATGTGCCTCCAAATGTAAAAACTTCTTTCTATCCAATGTAGAGCCCATTTTTTTCTCCAATACTTGGAGAACACGTTACATAGCCCCAGCTAATTTTGCTAATTCTGTCGAACGCCTCGGGGGTATTATATAACCCCGTAATCCTGCCATCACGGTCTGCTCCGCCAACTCAGCCATGGTGACGTTCCTCAAAATGTTTCAGGAAGAAGCGCGCGGCTTATATCAGTCTTGCGGGCGACACGACATGCTGAACAAAGTGCTGCAAACCACGAACAATTGGAAGCAGGTGAATTCAATAATCGCGAATAATGCGCCACTAAGCATACTATTTTAAGGCGTTCGAGATTGCTCAGAAAAACGATCGCATTCATTTGCGAAATACGTATTATGCATATGCGGGTCATTTGGAGTCACTTGGAGCAACGGAGAGTGCAATCGAAAGGTTTGTGAGTACATAACAAACGGAGAGTACTGAGAGGCCAAGTCGGGGCACGCCACGCTCAACAAAGCTTGCAGCTTGCTTACAATTATTGAGCGCTTTTTAAATTAGCTCAGCACCTTGACAGGCGCACATAAATAGTGTGTACCGTCGCAGCTCCTTCGACAGACGATGGCGTGGCTTTTTGTCTTGAGTGACGTGCACTTTCAGTCTTGCTGACGTTTCACAGTAGTCGCCTCTCTCAAAAAATTTCACCATTTGACCACAAAATAAACTTGCCCATCTGGTTCCAGGTTTCGGTGTGCGTTTTATTCACAAGCGCCTCGTTTAAAATGTTTCATGAGTTCCATATACCTTTGACAGTGGAAAGCAATCGCGATCAGTTATAAATTAACTGAGCATTTCAGTTACGAGAAGTCGGACACTCATCGATTCGAAATTCCACGAATGCTCTTTGACGACCCAATGGTACTAGAACAGTACGTCAAGAAGAAAAAGGATTCGTATGTTTATCGTTTATTATCATTTAGCACGTTATTTGAAAGCAATTTCATTCACAGATATTTGCAAAAATGGTGGGCGCAGTATTTGGAGAGCTTGGGAGAGATGGAAGCTGCCAAGAGCTACTATCAAGCTGCGGAAGACTATCTATCTACTGTTCGAATCTGCTGCTACACGGGCAATATCGATGAGGTGAATGCACTTCTTGGATGTTAGTTTCTTCATTTGTAAATTTCAGGCGGCCGCAGTGGCAAATGCGAGCGGCAACAAGGCAGCTTGCTACCATTTGGCACGACAGTACGAAAACGATGGTCAAGTGTCGGCGGCCGTACACTTTTTCGCAAAAGCACACGCATACGGCAGCGCTATTCGTCTAGCAAAGGTACTGTTGTCAGATGATTTTTGGTCAACACTAGAGTATACATTTAAATGAAATTTTTCTATTGCAGGAACACAATTTGCAAGACAAAATCGCTCAACTGTCGCTGATGGCTGGCGAAGGCGACATGATCGAAGCGGCGAAATTCTACGAAAATTTGTCTGGCCAAGCCGATAAGGCAGTTATGCTCTATCATAAGGTTTGTTGCATATTTGATCGCAGGCCCTTAGTAAAACCCTAGCGTGACCATATTTTGACAGAACATTATACTGTTCTTGCGTACCTCGAATTTGGTGCTTTCCAGGCGGGAATGTTCGGGCGAGCGCTGGACCTGGCGTTCAGGACAGAGCAGTTTGGCGCTTTGGATTTGATTGCTGCCGATCTGAACGAAAATTCCGACCCTCGCGTGCTCGAACGATGCGCCGAGTTCTTCGGCCAAAACCAGCAGTATGACAAAGCGGTGCAGCTGTTGGCATATGCCAAAAAGGTACTGCAGTATTCATTTACACATTCGGGCTGTTTATGACCTGAAAGTTTTTCTACCCTTTTCGGTGGATTACACAATTGAATCTCATCTCTTGACTAATGTCTGAAGTTACGAGCTTGATAATCTGCTGCCTGAAAATTTCAGTACAAAGAAGCCGTCGACATGTGCACGAAAAAGAATGTGGCAATTACAGAAAGCCTTGCGGAAGCGCTAACGCCGTCGAAAGGTTCTTTTCTTGATTAGTTTCAACGTTATTTGATGGCGTCTTGGTATTTTACGTATCGCCAAGAAAATAACTCTTGGCCTGTTGCTTGCCCACAGTAGAAAGGGAGTACTGTAAGAAAAACCCTACTCTTTTTGCCGGGATTCCTTGTAGAGGGGAAACCCCAGTTGACAGTGACGCAGCCTCCAAAGGGGTCTTCCTTGCTCAAATCATTGTGTTTGCTTAGTACAGCGAATAATTTCAGAAGCAATACCGAACGCCATGGATAGGAATAAACTGCTCGAGAGAATTGCCGACTGCTGCATTCAGCAGGGCAATTATCATATGGCCGCCAAGAAATATACTCAAGCAGGCAGTAAAACAGAGGTACGGTGGGTGAAACTTTTATCGTCGATCCTTTTCACGTTGATTGCGGAACAAAATTTCGCCGAAGAATTAATAGAAGCAATACATCTCTTTCCGACCCAGTTTTCATCTCCGTAAAAATCTCACATTTGTCATGATTCAGGCAATGCGTGCACTGCTCAAGTCTGGCGATACGGAGAAGATAGTGTTCTTCGCAAACACGGCTCGATCAAAAGATATATTCGTGATGGCTGGCAACTATCTGCAAACCATCAACTGGAAAGACGACCCTAATTTGATGAAACAGATCGAGACGTTCTACAACAAGGGCGGAGCGCCTGATTCTCTAGCTGGATTTTACGAAGCTTGCGCGCAGGTTGGCAAACGAGAATTTCGGATCCTTCGTCTGGTTATCACGGCATTTTCACCCTCAGAAAGAGGCTCACATTCGATCGAGCATCATATCATCTAAGTTAGCGTTCCCATCGCAACATTGTTCCGAATGCTTTGAGGAATTAGCAAATCGCCGTCCGGGGCCTCTCATTTATTACTTTAAATTACCATATGGCATAGCGTGGCTAAGTATTCCCAGCACGCTATTCGCATATACTGTATTGGTGGCTCGCATACCGAGGATTCAAAGGGAGCGATCATTTCATTTAGGTGGAGATCGACGATTACCGCGATTATGAGAAGGCGGCGTCGGCGCTGCAGGAAGCTCTTCGGTGCCTGAATAAGGCTACGTCCGGCGAAGGTATCAAAAACGCCATTCAGCTCACCGAAAAACAAGACGAAATCAACAAAACTATCGCGCTCATCAAGCGATTTCTCAACATTCGCACGTAAGCAGCCACTGATTGATTCTATATACAGCGCGCCGACAGCGCAGAACCGCACATCTAGAAGCGGCACATTTATTAAAACTCTTATTTCCTTGGATTGGCATGGGGCGGTCACTAAATATGTGTAGAACATCACGAGTGTATAAAATTGAATTAGAAAGTCTGCGGAGACTAGATATCCACTGAAAACTAAGAAATGAACACTACCGGCAGTTAACATTTTAACTATCTCGAACATTGGTTAGACAATCAACACAAAATTGGAGAGCGCCTCGCTCTTCATTTCATTTATTTTGCCTCTCTCTCTTCGCCAAACAGTTATGACTCTATCATAGCAGTGCTTGTTTCAGCGTCTACGAGCAAGATCCCACCGATGCAATGCAGCAGTTGCAGAAGCTCGCCGAAGAACCGAATGTCGGTCGAGCGGTCCGGTTGGGCGACATTTACGCCGTCATGATTATACACAATGTCAAAAAGGGAAATTTCAAAAAGGTGCTGATTAGATCAGAACATCAGATTGGGTTATGACCTGTGCAGGGCAGATGTGCATACTTTCGAATACAGGGGTTGGGGCAGAGTAATTGCCAGTTAACAGATATCCCACAGTGCAGCTTACAGAGATCCATGGAGGATGGATGCAATAATCATCTATGGTTCCAATTCTTGCCTGTTTGATCGCAATCAAATAGGAAGTAAGATGACCTTAAAGGAAATGAAGGACCCCATTTTATCTCAGATGGGGAAAAGCATGTTCTTAAAGAGCATTTATATGCTTTGCTGTCCGCTATGTCGAGTTTCCAACTTGAATAATAGATCCTTTAAGACAACGTAAAAAACATTAACTTTTCTGCATTATTAGGCACATGCATACGTTGAACAACTACGACAGAAAATGCCCCGACTGGACTTGACTCGTTTCATCAAGCCAGCGATTTTGGACACCATCTACCAAGAACTGAATCTGCCGAAACCGACGGCGCCCGACGACGACGGAGCCGATGACGGTGACACCGTCGAAGAATCGATTGCACTTCGACGAAAAATGGACCAAAACGATAACGACTTGTTCGCGCAGAGCGAATTAGCCAGCGTGCTCAGATCTTGATCAGAGAAAATAGTTAGGGTGATATCTATAAAATCCACGACTGATATCAAATTGAGTTCACGGCTGATGCCCCCTTGTTCATTGCAATGGTCTCTCTCTGTTTATAATCTAGCTTGAATGAGAAACGAATTCCATTTACATTAGTTAATTAATGTTGTTGTTATTAAATATTCAGTCAATCGATAGTACTATCCGACAGCATCGAACACAGTCCGTTTGGACGGGAACAAACTTATCTGAATCCGTGTTATGGTCGGTATAGAGCGAGATTCATAAACCATAGAGTACATCAAGTAAACATTACGAAATCTGTCCCACGTTCGGTATCGTTTTGAAAGTGGGTATAGTGGAGACATATAAACTCTCTGGTTTTGACTTCCAAAGTTGACAAAAGTAAGCAGCAATTAGCGTCAAACTCATTCTGCAATTGACGATTTCGTATCAGCTTTCTTCACTAATCTATTGTACCCCGATCAAATTTTTACGAAGGCTTTCAATAATACGCCCGGGGCGTTAGATGCTAATGCAGTATATTATGAAATTTCTTTAGGGGATAGGCAAGTAGGTAAGTATGGTTGTTATGTATGTGATTAGCGCTCCCTATAACCCACCCCTGGATGTCATGCATGAAAGACGTTCAATAAACTCGAAACTTCCAATCTGATCTAATGCGCGAAAAACGAGAGCATTTCGATGTAATTTCCAGCGCACGCTCGGCGGCCACTCACAATGCGCGAGCTGACACAGTTTACTCGCAGCGCGTTGTGTAGAAATGATTCGATTAGATCGAGATCGGAAATCGTCGGCGTCTGCGCGGCTGTTGCCAAAATGGTAATGTTCTGTGTCATCGGTCGTCTCGTCTCATAAACGGACGCCCCGGGGGCGCCGATTGAATGGAGGAGAGGGCGGCGGCCGTTACGCTGAAGGAACGCGACGAGCAACGCCGTCGTTTTCGTTACCAATCGTTTTGCGTAATCGACGGTAAAGAGTTGACGCAGCAACGGAGGGGTCGGCCCCGGGGCGTGCGACCGGTTGTAAAGCGCGCGCCGCAGGTGTCCTCCACCTTGGACACTGCCGACCCGCCGGCCGGAAACGACCCGATCAGCGGGCAATTAGGCGTTTTGCAGGACGCGCGCATTGCTCCCTTCGCAATGGTCTTTCTATCTCTTGCATGCGCGGACTCTTGGTGCAGGTGCGGGCGATCGTAAGCGATTCGGTGCGTCGTTTCCGCGCCGGGCGCGGAAATGGGCGCCGAGGCCGCCTTGAACGCGACGGGGCGGGTAATAATGTTTCGCCGAGCTGATTCGATCGTTCATTCAATCCGCGAGATCGGTGCCCAAGGTGTTTTGGCGGCGGCGGCCCTGCGCGAATTTATGAGCCCGATCGTGGTGAGGCACCCCGTCAAGCGCGATTAACGCCTTCCGGTCGTCGCTGATCTGTAGACGCCGACCGTCGACGTTTTGTCCTCCGTCCGCGCCGAAGCGCTCATCGCATCGTCTTCTTCTTCTTCTTCCTCCCCCTCATCCTCTCGTCTTTCCGTGATTTCCCTTCGTGTACCACCGTGTATGTGCGTATGCGTACGAGTCCCGCCCACTCTCATTTCATTCTTCCCTCCGCCGCCTTCTCCTTCCCCATTCGCGCTGCGGCTCCTTACGAGGTCGTCGCGCTGCATTTGCGATTCGGGGTGGTGGTGGAGGGGGCGGAGCTAGTCATCATCGCGCAGCCAATCATCGATGATCATTGCTCTCTCACTTCTGTCGCCCGCTTCACTTGACGACTGACAGTGACATCGATCTACCGCCCAAAAACTCACCCGGCTCAGTCTCTAATATTTCGCTACCTCGTTCTGTCGCTGAGCGAACCAGAAATTGTTTGCAAGAGAGCATTATTCGCTCAATTGTATGATTGCTTGCTGTACTTCACTTTTTCCGCTTCGATCGAATTGAATCTCGTCTTACGCTCTGAAAACATACGTCTGAGTCGTATCATTCCAACAAAGATCGACATCAAAAGACGAGAAGAAAGCGATCCTTCATCATCGCGCAGATCGCTTGTTTGCCTGCTCTCTCTCTCTGTCTAGGCCTCAATCAGACGGCGCTGCTAACTGACTCATCTGCGTGATTCTCGATGCTATCCTAGGCGTCGCTCACGAGCCGACAGACTGCTAGAGAGAGCGATTATTTCTTCTCATTCGGCCGCTCTCTCTCTCTGTTACTATTCATTCGACTGTCCGACCCGACCGCTGACTCGTTCCATTCGCCAGCCGAAGTGTCTCCCATCGTCCGACCACATACACCCTGCTTTTTGGCATCGTCATTCGCTCTCTCTATATTTTCGCTCCCCCGCTGACTGGTGTATCAGTCTATTCAGTGCGCCACCCCACGCATACGCATGTTCCCCCACCCAATGAATATGGCCTCTTCTATCAAGCAGCAACAACCGAAGCGGCAATCACCTGACGCAGCCAAGCAGGCCTCCACGTCGTACAGCATTCATAACTTGCTGCTGGACAAGAAGGGCGACGAGAATCAGAGCAACGCCGAGAACAACAACAACACGCCGATGGAAGAGCAGGCGTGCGACGCACTCGGCTGGATGATGGCTCGCTCCGCCGCCGAAGCTCAGCAGATGTACTTGCAGTACTTTGCCGCCGCCGCCATGCTCGGCTCGTCTCAAGTTCAGTCGCTGCCGATATTGAACCAGAATGAACAGAGTAAGCTCGGCTGAAGTTTTGGGTCGAAATTGTAAAGTAATTTGAGCGATATGCGAAGGAGGAAGAATAATTTTCAGGGGTGGCGTCGAAACTGGGAAGTACCCAACCAAACCGAAATGTATTTGAACCGAACTATACCTGATGGGCTCGCAAATAGGTTCATTGATATCGTTCTGATCTTTCTTGAGTGATATCCTCCATGATCGGTTTTGTGTCTAAAAAGTGTAAAAAATTTGTGTCATTTTCTCGTCGCGCATTCAGGGAGGTCAAGCTCGCAGACGTCGCCCTACGTTCCTTCGCAGAATTCGCAGTCGATGTCGCCCAACTCGTTAGCGGCGAGCAAGAAGCAGTCGAGGCCGACATTTACCGGCCAGCAGATCTACATGCTGGAGCGCAAGTTCGAGCAAACCAAGTACCTGGCCGGCGCCGACCGAGCGCAACTAGCACAGGAGCTGTGCATGAGCGAAAGTCAAGTGAAGGTCAGTCATCTGCACCTACCGTACTGATCAGGGGCGCGCGTTGTACTGACAGTGGGGGAAGGACGACGGAGTTGGTGTTTGCAGTGGAATGTCCTGTTTCAAGAAGTGCTCAGGGGGGACGCGATCCTTTTAAGATGACGATAAACCGTGCCCATTCTTGCTCGACTATCCGCGCGCTTTACTATTTACTACATACTGTACGTATTACAGTAGTTGCTTCAATGAGCAAAATATTTTTGAGCTACATTATATTTTTAGAACTGAGTTGTGAGAAACTAGTGAGTAGCATCTACTATCGAATCATCACGCAGTTTGTTGTAGATCTATTCTAATCTGGGGATCACAAATGCCTGTCTTTTGCCCAAATACTTTTCTCTTCTCGATCTTTTTGTGCTCTGTAATTGCTTTATTTATTAGATATTTGATTCCCTTTGACTCTGATCTTCTTGTCTTTCTGTTCCTGCTCCGATCTGCCTGATTGTCAACAGACATAAGTGTCATAGCCTGACGTATTACTATTTTCTTACAATAGTATATACATGGCGTGGCTTCGTGACTGCGAGCTGTAATGTTGCGCGCGCAGCTAATGCCAAATAATGATGCATGCGTTGGCTAACGTGAGAGGCGACAGAGCAAATCAGCGACGGCATTCACCGACGTGAATCGATCAAGTGTTCGTAATAGAATGGCCCTTTATTGTTTGATAGGTTACACAACCGCCGTCTCAGACATTCTTCCTGTCGAAAGGACATTCAATGTACCGTAACCTCCGTTCATATACAGACAAATTGGAAGCAGATTCAATTGATTTAGGACGGTCTCAGGATCTAAGATAGCGAGGGACATAACGTTTTCATGAATGTCCTATTACGACGCGTGGAGATGAAATAGCGGTGCGAGGCGAAGTTACGCCAAATGTTCACCAAGATCGGCCGTGTGCGATTGAATTGAAAGGAAAGACGCGCAGATGCAATCAGACTTGCCCATTGTGAGTCTTATTATAATATGGCAAGAAAACGAGCGGATCGGCGGGCGGGACGATAAAAGCGGTCGCGGCGGACGCAGAACGCGCGTGCGCGTGATTGTATGCAAATGCGCACCGTATGCAATGACACGGCCGCATTCAGGGACAATTGCGCGCCAAATACAAAACGCCAATCTCATTGGCATGTAAGTATGCGTGTATGCGCTGCGCGGCGCTCGTCTTAACTCTCAATGCGCCTTGTGTGCTACACGGCGCGCAGCATCATAGGGCCGAATGTGTAAACCCCATTCGGCGCTATGAATACAAATGAATGACCGACGATAGACGGTCGACAGGGAGGGGGGACTTTTTGTCTGCCGCGGCCGCCGCGTCCCAACGCCTTTCAAGCCTGGCGGTGCGATATTGGCCCCCTTAACTCGTTTATGTCGCTGTCGATTCGATTATCGTCCCCGCCCCCCTTTTTGCACGCCGATCATAAAAGCGACGAATAAGAGATCGTCGCATATACGCACACGGCAACGAATAGGAACACAGCATGAGGGGCTGTTTCCTTGCCATTTGTGATCAATCGCGGCTGTTTAATCGCTCAGTCGATGACGATCGCTTTCAAAGGATTCCTGACCATCAATGCCGAGTCGGTGTCATTCGCCGACGACGATCGTTTCGGAATGAATAAGGCATAGATTGCTTGGCAGTGGCTGATATAGGTCATAAAGTCACGCGGTGGGTTACGGTATAACTTGCTATTCAATTGGTATGAGAGTGTCATGTTCTTCCGCGCGGGGCCATTCGCTCAGAGATAATATTGACGTTTTTCAAGTGAATACCGGGTGGGCATAAATTAACTTTAAGGGTTTGATCGGCTCCTGCTCGGCACTGCAAGCATAACTTTGCAAGCGGATATTTTCAAAAGAAAGCCCAGGTTCTGACTTAGGGAATGGTACAGAATTTATTGGGCAAAATCGCTGTTTAACGAGAAATTTGCGTAAACAAAATGCTTCATTTTGAGACATTTCACTGTCTCAAAAATCGCTCAAAATGAAGCATTTTGTTTATGCAAATTTCTCGTTAAACAGCGTTTTTGTCCAACAAATTTGGTATCATTCTCTAAGTTAGAACCCGGGCTTCCTTTCGAAAAAATCCGCTTGCAAAATTATGCTTGCAATGCCGAGCATGAGCCGATCAAACTCTTAAAGTTAATTTTTGCCCACCACCGCACTGTTGACTCACCGGTCTAAAAATGAAACATTTTGTTTTTTAAAAATTTCGTAACTGGTCAACCCATTCTTGTCGAACAAATTTGGTATCATTCACTAAGTTTGATCCTGGTCTTTCTTTAAAAAAAATTCGCTTGGAAAGTTATGCTTGCAGTGCTGAGCAGGAATCGATCAAACCCTTAAATATAATTTTTGCCCACCCTGTACACGAAAGGGTGCAGGAGTCTATTTCACAAACCGGCTACGTTCAAGAGTTTTATGATTACAATTGCAGTTACAGTAGTTTTTGATATAGGCCCCATAAATACTAAATAGGATGCAAAGTTGCACATAAATGTTGCGCAATGAATGACGCAGCCGGAGTTATAGGAAGTCTATATACAATGTAAACACTTTTGTCACAACCATAGTAAGCGTAGGTGGCATAGCACAAAATGATGATAGGGCGTGCTAATAGACGTTGTGCTTACCTGATGAAATCGTTATCAGCGCTCATACTTGTCCTGACTCACTGGTCAGTGTATATGTTGCGTTACATACTGGAGCCATCATCATAATCAGACGGAGTCATGTCTTCGGATGAAGAAGCTTCTTCGACGTCAAGAACTGAACGATTTTTTGGTCGATTGAAAAACTTTGATCCGTCAAAACACTACGATTTTCGACTCTCACGCGCAATTTTGCTGCTAAAACTTTTATGGTCCACCAGCAATCTGATCAATATAACAGTATGGTACTTCACGTGGAGAAGAGGCAAAGGCTTTCTACTGAGCTTCTCTGACGAAGTGAGGACGGCTGCCCATGAAACCCACCAAGGTTTTCATATAGAACCGGAACAACAATCGAATATTGATAAGGTAATCATAGAAATCAATGATTTATCTGTTTCAGGACCAGTCAGCTCTTTTCAATCTTGTGACGAAATAATTTTGCTGATCAGGAACTACCGATGGCGCTTTGGGGGAAAGAGTGGATTTCTCGTCTTTTTGATTCTTCACCAATGTAGTGGATCTTTGATAATTTTTGATATTCCTGTAAAAGATTCCCTCTAGGTTAAGTTTCTAGAGCTGCACCTACCGGATTACGGTAGGTAAAACCTGCAGGAACTGAAGTTTAAAACCGGGCAGTCACTGAAAAAGAGGATGGAATTCTGTCTCCTCAGTTTTTCCGATATCTACATCATAACGCTACTTTGCTGGTATCATTCTTCCAATGTGTTTCTAAAAAATATACGAAACGCAGAAAAATTTACATTTTCAGTGAAAACATTCGACACACAATAATATTACTTTGCATTGAAAATCAATAGCTATAAACAGTTAAAGATAATTTAGCTCATTAGTAAGTCGCCACTCTATTGTTTAGTTGGAAAAGGAAGCAATAAACTTATTTCGTTACGTTGTTCAAAAAACTCAATTTGATTGCACGACAGGTTCTATTTGGTAGATCGACAATACCATCCACTTTCCGTGACAATCGCTACATACTTCAACTTTTTCAGTATGCAATTTGGCTTCTGATCTTGTGTGGAGAATATTTTCTCGAAGTTCTCGTCAATGTCGCTGCTTTAATTTTTCAAATGATGAGAAAAAGCTCTACTGCATTTTTGGTAAGACATTTTCAGTAATTAAGACAGACAGTTTTGTTATTTTAGGGCTATTTAGCAAGCATTGTTTTAAATATTATCACCCTCATCATTCTATGGTACGTATTCTTTGATATCGTAAACGACAAAAAAATTTACGAGGCCATCACTGAAATCCTCTTTGACGGCGCCGGAAAATCCAGAAACGTCAACTACAAACCATTACGGGATATGCAAGAATTGCTTTCATGTTGTGGAGCTCTTTCGGATTATCCAAACGGTCAATTATCTCCAAACGTGCCTTGGATTCAAGCCAATTGCTCTTCGCATGCAATGTGCTTCAGTGTAAGACCGCACTTCATAGTTTACAGATTTACTCAAGCTAATAAATATGTAATCATACAGTTATTAAAAAGAGCACTGAGTGATTTTAAAGGATAATGAAATAAATATTATACTTTCCTGTGAAAGAAAGGAATCGCTGGTTCTTCCCTTCATAGGCTTGATTGTTGTAACTAATTATTTTATTTTTCTGAATGCGGGAGTATTCGAAAATTTTCTTCGTTTAGCAAAGAATTGAACACGTATGCGTTCTTCTTAATCGATCAGTTATTTTATTTTTCCATTGGATATTCTGTATTTGTATACACAAAAGGCAACATCAGAAGTGGCGCTAGAAACCGATATATCGGGATGAAAATTCAAAGAAAAGGGGGAATTCATTCAATTTCTACTTTTGTACGTGGAATTTACAAATCTATGGGAAGAAAATCTGAAATACGGGGAGTTTTCACCCCTGTCCCAGTAGTGCCGTGTCTGGCATTAAGTGCAATATATTCCTGCACATTACATTGGCTCTATAAAGACACTAATATTCTGTTTCCAGGATCCGAATATAATCTTTGATCCAAATTGCTCCTGCACAAAGAAACTTACGCATCATATTATTTGCAAAACACTGCTGATGATAATAGCCATAGTTTACACCATCCTCGTTCCCGCCGGTATTTCTATACTTTATTTGGCGTACCAAAAAACTCCTTCTGGAAGAACAAATTTGAGAGAAATGCTTGCATCAACGACCACGATACGAAATTTTTTGCGTTTGTTCACCACCAGAAACAATGGCAACGACATTCCGATAGAATTAGACAGGTAATATGCAATAAAATGCTATAATATAAAAATTTGCACAATAACTATCATTAAAATTCACAATTTTGGACTTAGTTGTGCAATTTTTGCGAGCAAAATGCTTTCGAAGTTAAAGCTACACCGATGTACGTATTAGTTTGACGTTATACCGATGTATTATAAATACAAAATTATTATGCACTAAAAATTACTAAAATAATATGATATTTTTGCTTTCATAGTAGATTTACTCAGAATTTTTATGTATTGCGGCAAAGATAAAATGGAAAATAGTGTCCTTGAGCTAATTATGTAACTGATTTGTAGCCACATAAGCGTAGATCAGAGATAGCGTGTGTTGGTTGGCTGCATAAGATTAGATTGGCTACATAAGATTAGCTTTTGAAGTAAAGTATCCGTTTCCATGAGGCGAATATCGAAAACTTTAGTATCAATATTATGTTTTTAAAAATCAGTTTTTAGCCTGCCAGCCGCAGTCGTCGATTTGCATGATGATAATGACGATATAGCTGTGGCAGCCGAAAATGCGACCGACAAAACCCCAGAGAGCAAAATTCCCCTTCTGATCAATTAGTTCGTGATGACACAAGAGCAGCAACAAGATAATTTAAATGCTCCCATCTCGAGAGGTGGGCACGGAGTCGATGATTGGGGGGTGTGTACTCCACCCCTACTGCCCAGATAAGTTGCGAATCTATCTGGAGGGGGTAGCCAAAGCCCAGATGTGGCCACTGGTTACAGGGGGTATATACCTCCAGAGCGCCCTCTTACCTACGAGCCAAAAGGGCTTTGGGGGTATGGCAAAAATTTTGAACTTGAACGATGTGGTTGGACGTAAATACCCCCAGTCCGGTGGGCCGCCTGGTATGTGGGGGTATATATACTTCCATACGGAAAAGTTTGATCCAAATAACCCCAGACCGCCTGATCTTGGCTGCCTCTGCCAAAGCCCATAACCTTTTTGCACCCGAAACTTAGATCTACCTCAGACCCTACCCAGAATATCCATTCAAAACGAACAAGCTGCATTTAATTTGCGTGTACCATTTGACTGTATGACATTAGCAGAGTTTGCTTTTCCCTAGAAAATGATTCATTTTTTGTGAATGCATCCTGTACAATGCTTGGTGTATGCATACAATTTCGAATCCTCGTTCATTCGACATTCATTATCATGAAAGCTTACAGAAGTTCTCATTTTACGGTGCTGTATGTAGTTTTAGTTAAAGTTTCTCTCAGTCTTATGATGCATGATTTTCTAAATCTCTGAAAAGTCGACATTGCTATCAAATTTTTTCTAAAAATCTATTCTCACACTTATTTTTCTCATCTTCTCATCTTCTTATACCACACTAAAACCGGCCAAGGGTCAATAATATCAATTTCAAATTATCTCAAAATATCCCTATTTTTTGCTTTGATGCAAATTCAACTTTTAACCCCGAATAGTGCTGAACCCTCTGAGGTGAATATACACAACTCTTGTACCTACCCCCTACTCCCAGATCCATGTCTGCCTTCGAATCGGTGAAGTTTGAGTGCGCTACTGTTTGTAAGACTGGAAGAAAATTATCGTATATGCATGCCATGTTGTCGTGCGTCCAAAGTATAATATTAATGCAGTACGCTCCAAGAGTGAACTTTCCATGAAGATTTTTCAGATTTGTTATAGTTCATAGTTTCGAATAAAATTATCGCATTTCATTTCAAACAGCCAAAGTTAATAGCAAGTATAGAGTTCAAAAATTATAGTTTAGTGGCAATATTCAAATTGGTGGCAACTGTTCTATTTCGAGCAGTATTCGTTGAATGACTGAATGCCCTGTAATAAAATTACGCATTCGCTTTCGGTTCAGCCTAAGTTTAGTTTTTTTACTCTAAATTGGGTTTTAGTAGCGTTGCCAAAACGTTTTTCTACATTCGCGCTAAGTCAAGAGTGCAATTGATATGATGGCGTCGCATAGCATTAAATTAGTGTAAACCAAACATGTGCTGAACAACGCTAGTGTCGCTTCGCTTGGCCAAGAACCATAAATGATAACCACGATATCAACTCGTTATGACAATGAAGCAAGGAGGGGCGGTAACACAATTCTTATTTCGCCATAGCATAGATCGAAACCCAGACTAAATCACTCAGGGCGTAACGACAAATGGAGGGCGTTCTACCAAAATCGAGGGTGAAGCAAACCATAAAATTATGCAGCAATTAAAATTTTCCAGTCAAAATGGTTGCATAAAAGTCTATGCTTTGTCTTTGTAAATGTGCATATTCATTGTTGTTGGGAGAACGACAGTCGAATGAAGGAATATTGCTTGGGGTTTCGGTCACGCCCACCAAAAGTTGCTACTTTCTGTATGGTCGATCTGTACAAGTTCGAATCTCTGAAAGTTACAGCTGCACTTATCGCCCCCCGTCGCCTCAGATTATTTTCCTGAACCCCTCCCCCAACTTTTGATACTTGATACATATATGGTTCTAAGTAAGAGTTTTTCAAAACTGCTTGCAATATCGGAGTTTTTACGTAATTTAACTTTACTGTGTTTGCAATTTACAAATTTAATACAAAGTGCTGGCTTCTCATCTCTTTCGCACTATGTGGACCGTTTATGAAGTACGTCACGCGATTTTGGCCTTTTTTAACGGCACCCCCTCCCAAAGCGTAGCGTACTTTATGAACGGCCCCATGGCACTTAACTGTCGTATTCTTTCCGCCTTGTCTTCTCGTGACTGTTTCTGTTAAATGTAAGTGCAGCGGTAGAGTAAAATGATGATGAATAGACGCTCATGAAGTATGAGGCACTCATTTCGATTTGCCAACGGTACTCGCGATCGTCTCAATGACTTAAAGCAGTAACAAAATGAAAAAGGGATGCACTGTCAAATGTGCAGCCATTCCCCCACCAACTATTAGAGTTGGGCGATGGGGATTTTAGGGGTTCACATCCTACATAGGGCCTGTGCACGAATCAGTTATTTTGCATTTGTGGCGCGTAGATTTTGGGATTTACTACCTATACCCATACCTGTAACCAGGGTGGTCCAGGGAGGTCACCCCCTCCGACCTTCTGTTCCAAACATTCGTTTACATACCGTATTATTTAGCTACAAGCTGTGAGACACTAATTTTTCATTTTACCTAAACATAGCTTATTTGAGAAGGCAGCGTTCTTTTAATGGGGTTGTTGTCTTCGCATTCAACATTATTTTCCAAACATCGATTCGTTATCTTCAAATTTAGAGATATCCTTCTTCAAAACACAAACTTTTTCGAGATTCGTGAAATAAACAAAAAAACCGCTCCACGCGCGCAAATATCGTATGCACGATAACTGTGATTATTGCATATTGAACCCGACTGTTTTCTGCTGTTATTCGAATGCAGCCCCTGGGGCTCTATTCAAGAGTGGGCGTGCGTTTTTCAATCTATCTAAAAACTGAGGCTTCATTTTTAGTCTACCTAAATCTTGCAGCTGCAATCTAGAGTTGATCTTTAATTGAATAAATACGGTATTGTACAATATCATTTCAATTCGTTCACGTGTCACAACGAAGACTACGTAGAAGCCGCCACCGGCTGGGGGAGGGGAAGCTAGACGATTAAAATTCTACAACCGAGAACCAATGCGCAGGATGTTGAAAAATATTAAGCCTCGCGCGAGGACTGTCTATAGTTTGGTATTTCTGTGGCCACGACAGAGCAGCGCAGCGCAGACTTCAAAAACCTAAGCGAGCATTTGCTCGATGATCGTTCTTTGCGTTTCATGCTCAATTGGTTAATGGTCCCACTCTATGCTTACCTACAGTCAACTAAATTACACGCTACACTAAATCGTGCTATACAGTGACACTAAACATCGGTGTGATCCAGCGAACAACACACGTGACACACCGTTTCATCAGAAACCCTGAGCAAAATAGCAAAACTCACTCGGCATCATGCAGAAGTTCATCATGACTTTGCATGATCAATCAATTGCATCAACCGTCATACGTCATACTGTAGCAGCAGGTGGCCGAATTACCACGAAACAGATAAAGGAAATGCACTATAAAATTCGTTGCACCAGGAGCTTCCACCATAACCCGCTCCTTCCAGCTAAGGCTACTTCAACTGCGAATACGATCCTCTTATTTCACGTTACTCTAGCAGCTTCAACTTCAACTTCAACTTCAACTTCAACTTCAACTTCAACTACAACTTCAATTTCAACTTCAAGACAGCTCCAACTGCAAATCCAACCATGGGAACAGTTTTTCAAGTCAGCGCCTTGTTGCTCCTTTCCGCTATCGGATCCCTCGGCTGTGACTCTGATCCCGATCATACCAACGAACACTTGTACTATTACAATTGCAGAGCAGGTACATATCATAAAATTTTAAGTGTAGACAAAATTATATATATTTGGTATGTGGGGCTAGATGCGCAACGCTTCCAGAAAATAATGGTTCTTTAAGTTCGGGTCCCTCTTCATATGGTTCTAGACCGGAACCAGAACCAGAACCGTATCGTATATGGGCAGCCAGGCACTGCGGTTCCAAAAAACAATGGTTTTTGTTGTTCCGGTTCCAGTTCTCACAATACGGTTCTGAAATCAGTACCGTAATCGCACTGGATACAGGAGCTGGGTATTTCAGTTGCGAACGCAAAACAATATACCTCTATCTGGGGTAGCTAGCTCACTAGGAGAAACATCTAGATCTGAAGATGGAAGCGGGCTTGGTTCGAAAGGTTACGAATTTGTCCCATTATAGGATTATGATGATAGGATTGACTAC
>JAQGAX010000161.1:0-22173 GCA_034698105.1 Plectus exinocaudatus | reverse complement strand
AACTTCGACCCCCTCGGGGATGGAGCCTCCAAGGGGGGGACATCCCCCCCAATCCCCCCCCCAGCGCCCACGTCTGCCCCTCCCTATGCTTATGCATAGAATTGACGTCACAGCGTTGCACTCCTGAAAAAGAACCTCCGTGATCCCCCTTCCGAAGCGTTACGTAATTTGTGTATGGCCCCATGCATATTGTAACTGACGGTAACTGACGTCTGTCTGGGACGGCAGCCCGCCTGAAAGCGTTTATTGTTTACCAATCTGTGCGTCAATCTCGTTTACGAATCAACGCAGATGATTTTCGATGTTACGAATGTTGCGCTGGGTTTTCGTTGGCTTTCTTTGTTTGATAAACTCTTAAAAATCAAGCTCATTAATGCGCAAAACATTGATCGTGCTTGAACGCAACAGTAAGTATACCAAATCCCCTTAGATATGCCGAATAACCTTCAAAAACACAACTATTTACGTGGCGCTGTTATGGAGCAGTCTTTGGTGCAGACAGTCAAAAAACAAGCCCTGCTGCGCCTCCAGTGACGTCACATTTATTTACTGGCATCAGTTCTGCCGGTGACTGCGATGGCGACACTATTTGTGTGTTCTGAATAGAACTATATCGACGTGCTAAACCTCATTGATCGTTAAGCGTGTCAATACAATGAAAATCACGTACAATGCATGATAAATAGTTAGGAATTTCGCCGGTCGCAGCCGATTTGTCCGGGCTTGTCTGGGCTATCCAGCCTAATTTAACAATTATCTGACCATTCAGTATCTATCGGTTCCACGAGTGACCCTTTCATCAAGCAATATTCATAGGTACGATATTTCTAACGAGGTGTTTTAAATGGTGTCCTGTAATGTGCAAATCAAGCAAAACCCAACCAAGCTCTGCTGGAGTCTGACTGCTTTTTACTGCTGTTGTGATGTCGATATTATGACAAGCTGTATGGGGAAACAATCGTAAGCGAATAGCAACTCGATCAGCATTGCTCTACCAAACACAAGGCAACAATACGAACATATGTCAATAGATATCGAAATACTCGTCATGTGTTTGTTATTTACGTTCGACAGCAGTCGGCATCTATCGCAAGTCACGTGATATTTCTATGTATAATGAATAGATTTCTGCAGATGTGTTATTGCAGACTCAGAATTGATTTCTCATTACGTTAAACTTCAGCTGAACATCGCCCATTTTCCGTATGAATTTGCAATATATTGATCAATTAGCCCAAACCAAGTTATAGAGCACTTGGGGGCCATTCATAAACAACGTGACGTAGTGTTCGTAACAAATAATGTCCGTGACGCCCAAGAGCTCACTACGTGTAGCATAGGAGATAAGAAACGGCCAAAAATTGTGTTGGCTGAAGCATACCTGTAACCGAGGTTCGAAGCTAGGGAAGGTTTGGACCTTCTCAGAGGGGTAAGCCAGGGGGATCCAGGGAGGTCGGATCCCTGGCCGGAAGGGTGACCCCCTGGTTAGAGGTATGGGCCGAAGTAGTAGCAAGCAGTTATTTTTATTTATTAATTCGCTTTAGATAACTTCGAAATGAACTGCCACATACTACTGCTGACATTGGTCGCCATGCTCGCTCTGACGACAGTTGTAACGGCAAACCGAAAGTGCTACAATGGAATCCGCGAAAATTTCGCGACTGAAACCTGCGATTCAAGCGTTCTATACTGTGCGAAAGTCAGTGACGAGCTCTTTTTGTTCATAGAAGTATCAGGGATGGTGCAATGTCTAGCATCGTTTTGAAACGAGTCTAAATTTTGCACGTGGCACTCAAGACACTGAAAAGTTTTCCAAGCGGCGCTCAAAATGACGCTTTTCCAGTGATTACGCAAATGAGATTTGGTAGTGGTACTGAATACTGGCAGTGCTTTGCTTCACGGTACTGGTACTGATAACGATACTGTTCTGGTACTAATAGCGCAGAACTTACGCAATACAGGTACTGACTCGAAGTTTCTAGTACTACCTCATCTATAGATACCGTATTTTAAGAAATAGTGGCACAGGGTGGTACGCTTTGCCACCAGTTAAGATGCGTGTGTAAGCGTAAACGGCTACGTGTCGACATTGTGGTAGTGCGTTTGCCTAGCGACAATCGTAACAAGGTCACCCTGCCACTATACCGACACGTAATCATTTACACATCATGCGTATCGCTTCAACTCGTGGCAAAGCGTACTACCCTGTGCCACAATTTCTCAAAGTAGGTAATAATAGAATTTGGGCAGAGAATGGGGGTAACGGACTGCATATCAACAGTTTCTAGAATGTTGCACATGTATTCATTTGCAGGTGCTAAGCGGTGGAGTGGTTTCGCGCAGCTGCGATAATCAGGGCTTGTGCATGAATCAGGGTATGAAGTGCGCCACTCAGTCCCAACACGGCGATGTCTGCTGCTGCGAATCAGACAACTGCAATGGCGCTGCGATCACCACCAAGAACTTCCTGCTCGGGCTGGTCACTTTGGCTGTTGGTCTCACGGCGCGCTATATGCCTCATTAATTCAAATGCTTGCGTCTTATTTGTTTCTTAATCATCATTAATCGTTTCTTAATTCATGTTTCTTAATACCGTGGATACGTAGCGTAGATGGGCACGGTCGACGGCAAGGTCGCGGGCAGAAACGATCACTGGGATATGGGGTATTTACCGCCAGGCACTCAAATATTTCTTTGGAGAAAATTTTTACATATGTTTGCCGTTTTTTTCTGTTTGCCCGCAGCCCAAGACGATAACAAAAGAACTTACACTCGAAAAATCGTACTATTTTTTTTGGAAAAGTGCGATTCTATCCAGTAGGCCCTTTAACTAGTCGTTTACCCCAACAAGTCGCCGACCCGTGGGGCGCGGGGAAAGCGTTAATGTCAATATTATGGCAAAGCACGCTAAAAAATGTCCGCAAAACAGGTGTTACCGTTTACAGATTCCGTCACTGCTTTGCGGACTTACAGGTATCTAACCCAACAGCATACCTGTAACGGGTGTTTGAGGCCAGGGGGTCTGGACTTTCTCGGGGGGGGGGGAGGGGGTCAGGCCAGAGGGTCCAGGGGGGTTGGACCCCTGGCTGGGGGAGGGGGTGACCCCCCTGGACCCCCCTGGTTACAGGTGTGCCCAACAGCCCATTTCTCAGTATTCCGGTACATGAGAGGGTATCGCATTCGTTCGTTCCTTTGCGTTCATGCCAAGTGTAAGTGTTCTACTTCGTAATGTGCCTGGTTTGCTGTATGTTATTATAAACTGTGTTGGTTTAAATTTGATTAACTCTATAACATTGATGCATAACGTCGTTTTCACTGCTTCGATTTGAATTCTTTCTGCAGTGTCAGTAATTTGAATTTATAGCGTAAATTTGAATTTTCGAAAAAAATGTATGCATACTTTATGGGTTGTTCTTCTTTCATTTCACGACCTCCGAACCAGTTCGGTGAGTGGTTGAACCCTGAGGTATTATACTTTTCGTGCCCACGTTACCCCCGTTGCATGGTTGTAGGATTTAATTTGGTCCCCACACGTACTGAAAACGGTCCCGTAAGTTCTTGGACTCTTAAAATACAGTGTTTTCGTAGCGCTCTGAAGGAGAATCATCGCATCGGGAAATCCCAGTGACATCATGTTTATTTACTGGCATCAGATCTGCTGGCGACTGCCGATCGCAACGCTTTCAGTGCGTTCTGAATAGAACTCTATTGACGCGCTGAATCTCACAGTGCACTCAACGTCAACTCAGTGGAAGGAACTTCCATACAATTCATTGTAGAACAGTTAAGAATTTCACGGGCAACTGCCTGAAAGCAAAAAAGGCCGGTCCCATAGCAGAGCTCATATTACGATTTATAAATGATTCATTCATAAACAATATTCATATGAATGACTTTATTTAGCGCAATGATAGGTAGGTAAATCCAGGCAAAATAACGACCTAGTACTTTGCTTGGTCCTGATTGTCAACAAAATTAAAATACTCGTCATGTGTTTATTATTTACTCTCGACTGCGACGGACGGACAATCGGCATCTATCGCAAGTCTTTTACCAGTGATCGACTCATCAAATATAATATTATTCAAATTCCTCTGTCCGGTCCTGACAAATGATTCGCAGCAATGATTTCTGATAAGTCATATGAGTAAACTACTAAAAGCAATATTGGCAACTCGATCGGTTTGCATTTCTCTTCCGCTAATCATTCATAGGTCTCCAGAATTATGAAAAGAAGCGACCGCATTAGAAAACACCAGACAACAATATTAACGTATGTCAGCAAAAATCAAAATACTCGTCATGTGTTTGTTATTTACACGCCACTGCGACCAAAAGTGAACTGGCAGCAATCGCAAGTCACGTGATATTTTCGAGTATAAAACGCAGATTTCGAAAGATAGGTTATTGTGCCGTCGATTTCAATCTTCGGCCATTGGATGAATTTTTCATCGCGGTCGACGTAGGCTAAACATCGACGCTTTTGCATAATTTTAAATAATGTATATTGATATTTTATCCGGGTCAGGTTTTAGAGCACTGGATCGCTCTGAGTCTGGCACTACACGGAGGCATTAGTGTATGGTCTCGCTTAAACCTTTCGTTCTGGTAGGCTAAGTGCCATAATAGACTTGGCAATTATGAAGTCGCGTAATGAAGTGGCAAACAGTCGTTTTCATTTACTAATTCGCTTTAGATAATCTCAAAATGAATTGCCACATGTCTATGCTGACATTTGTCGTAGTGCTCGCTCTGACAGTAGTTGCATCAGCCAACCGGCTGTGCTACAGCGGATTCGGCCAAAACTTCTCGACAACAACCTGCAGTTCAAACGTCCAGTACTGTTCCAAGGTCAGTGGCGAACTCTTTTGGTCCGTAAAAGTATCAGGGGGGACCCTGATACGTCGTCATCATCTTGTACGCCGATTCAGGGTAGTGCCATAGGTGGTCGTAGGGGTACGAAGGGTACGTACCCACCCTAGCCCGATTTGTACAGTAGCTTTGGCAAAAGTCTCAGTGAAGGGTACGAAACGTTTCCGTCACGTAATGGCGGAAATTTTTAAAGGTTTTCACTTGAAAAGGGGGTAAGGCCGTTTGGGGTAAGTAATCCAGATTTTATCAGAAATACCAATCTGTACGAGCAGGTTGATGGGAGGGGTCGCCAGTAAGACATGCCCATGGAATGGTGGCGAAATTAACAAACCAGACACAAAATTGGAGCCTGGCTGACGTGGCTGGCTAGGCAACCAGTAGAAGATGAGACGAAAATAGTAGAAGTTTGTGCCGGGAGGGGGTAACGGACAACTAACAAATATTTTTCGATTACTGTATTATATATTATATTTATATGCAGGTAACTCTCGCTGGAAGGGTAACACGCAGCTGTGACAACCTGAACTATTGCCCGAAGCAGGGTGAAACGTGCGCCACTGAGTCCCTAATCGGCGATGTCTGCTGCTGCGCTTCGGACAACTGTAATGCCGCTGCTATCACCACCAAGCACTTTCTGCTCGGGCTCATCACCTTGGCTGCTGGCCTCACGGCGTGCTATGTGCATCATTGATTCAAATGCTCGCGTCTTGAACGTTTCTTTGACATCATCTCGTATCCCGTGGATACGATCATGGGTAGGGGTGGGCGGTAGACATAATCACAGTGAAATGGATAAATATTCTTCAAGTACAAATGTGGTCTTTTCTACTAGTAAAATGCTTAGTCTCGCTGTGTACATTTCCAACTGTACCGGTTGGAATTTCATCAACATTTTATTATTTGTGCATTACAGTGGCGTGCGCAGCTGGTTCGCCGTTTGGCAAGAAACATTTTGATTGGCTGTTGTCACGGCGACGATCAATCGATTACTTCGCGTCGAAAGGCCCTGCTGCGCACGCCACTAGTGCATCACAACTTTTTCACTGCTCGGTTTTAATTCGTCTATGAATTTTTGAATTTGAATTCAAATTGAACTGAATTCGAATTATTATTGAAGCATCAATGTTATGTAAAATTTGCCAATGTTCCAATGTAATATTGCCCAATGATAATATTGTCCACATTGATGACGATACGACAGTAAACGTAGCGGATTCTCGAGTAGCATAAGCATTCTCTTTTTACAGTTGGTAAAAGAGAGCATCACAGCACTACTAGAGTTTGTTCGCAATCGTTAATACTTAGTTGCAAGTCTGACATAACAGAAGATGGACACAACTTGAAATGGGTGTGCCGCAAAGCATTTCGTTGCATCAATAAGATTGCACCTTGACGTCGTCCTTGGTTCTCTCACTTGCTCTTTGCTAGTCTCTCACAAGCTTTTACCTTCGTCCCGCTATCGCCCTGCAGCGTCCGAATATTTTTGCCAGTGAAGATCGTCTTCCTTAATCGGTTCTATCCTTCTGCCCACTCCACTGTACCCACCTTATTGTTTCATTTCGAATGCGAAAGTGGATTCGTTAGCAGTCCAAAGCAATTGTTTTGTTATTAACTGTCGTCAAACCAAGATTATCATACAAACAGCATCTCAAACAATAACGAATCCTAGCGCGAACCTTTCCAAGAGCGAAGCTTCAATAGAAAGCCACGTGGAGGGTAGTTCGATCGATATACAGTATAAGTGGGCGGGGGAGTTACATAAACTTGTAACAGTTTGGCGAAAGTTGGGGAGTCCAGGAATTTTCTCTGAAACTTGAAGGGGTTTCTGTTTTTCCCGTACAAATTTTTGCGGGAAATTAGAATTTCCACCGTTTTTGCTGATTATTTACACTTTCGCCCGATTTTCCGGGGGTTCCGGTATTTTTCTCGTGTTATATATAATCTCGGGTAATCTGAGGTAATCCCCAAAGTATCACCCTTTACATGTATAAAAGTAGTGACTGACAGTCGTCATTGGTGACGCTCAATTCCTGTTCCCCCTGCCCATTATCGATTGATTTGTTTCTCACGTAACTTTCTAAATTCGCGTCTGTGCCCTTAACAGCAAAGATGTAAACCGAGTTCTCAAGCCCGGGAAATCCCGAAATTTTCTTTTATCGCTCTAGAAAATTCCGGTCTCGATAAATTAAAAGTGACTAAATGTAGTCTAAAATTTTATCTCTACTGACTAGTCGAACAAAGCTTACTTATTAGATTTGACTTGACCGAGTATATTCTTATGCCAACATTATTAATAAGCAAATCGAAAGTGCTACGCAATCCCTGGCCAGCCGCCAATTCGGTTCAGATTATCTCAAATTCTTTTCAACAAACTTGCCTTGCACACTAATATGTTACGTTGGACTCGATAAACTCGATTTTGACCGGAAAATCGTAGGAATGATCAAGAAACTCTCCGGTGTTAACAACTGCCAGATAATCTCGATCTTGACAGTCTTGATGTTTTGCGAAAGCGTACATCTCTAACATATCATCGAATAGTGCAATTTTCCAAAAAAAATCGTTGCGAATCAAATTCAGCAAACGGCGGTAACTTGACAAACGAAAATTAATTTGACAATATCCCTGAGCATAAAATTAACAAACTCTAACAATGCGCGTTGAGCACTCATAGAGTTTGTTGATTTTCAATATATCATTGCTGCTAAACTCTTCTCCCTTTCCGAAAGGTTGACCATTCTTTGCAACGATTGTCGGCAACTTATTGGGATTTCTCGAGAAAGCAAACTGGTCGAAATGTAAGATGCTGTCATAGTCATATGGAGTGCCCATATCGACCACTTCGAAGACATTGAATTTGTTGAAATGCCGTTCTAAAAATAAGTTTGTGAATATATGATATCAATAACTTTCTTAAGCTGTTTATTCCCACTATGTCGTGGGGTCAGCTTTTTCGGGTTTTCCGACCCTCATAATGCGACACGTGCTCCTCGGTCGGCTGTCGCAGGCCTGACACCGGAGACGACGCTGCTGGGAGTCGAACCCCCAATCTTGTGGCTGAGAGCAGAGGCTCTTAGATCACTCGGCCACAGCGCCGTCAATATGTGATATCAATGAAGTTGCTATATTATATTATCGATAATAAATAAATCTGTTGCCCATTTGGTTTGGTGCATACTTTGCTTTGCTATCCATATATACTCAATGTTCGAAGTTTATCAAGTGTTTGTTTGCAATACTGATGTTTATTGGATAGCAATGAGTGTATTTTTCGATTTTCGAGTTTGAGGTTGAAAAAATTTTGGTTGCAATCGAACGGGTGCGTAAAATAACAAATGGATGAACGCCATGGAATGAAAAACAAAAAGTAATATCTTGGCAACATAAGACGGCGCTGCGGCCGAGTGGTCTAAGAGCCTCGGCTCTCTGAGCCTCGGTCTGAGAGATGGGCACGGGGGTGTATGGGGGGAGTATATAAACCCCCAAGGGGGCTAATCCGCGGCGGAAAAATTTTTTTGGCGCGGATTTGCTCTTTCGCCACTTAGTGGCCGAACTTTTTTGAGGTTTACACTGGTTAGAATAGGGTAGTCGCCTGCTGAGCGCGGATATACACCTCCAGAGGGCTAAAATTTTGAAACTACACACCCCAGACCCAAACCCGTGCCCATGTCTGCTTGGAATCATAAATACTGCTCGGAAATCTTCAAAAAAGCAACTTACCAAATTGTATGTCATCGAGATCAATATTTTCGCGAAGAATTTGAACGTAGTTATCCCGATCTGGACGGTCGTGTTCGTGAATGAAACCCAAAGCATGCATGAGCTCATGTCGAATAGTTCCACCATTCCACCCAAAGCAATAAGGTCCCAGAATGAAAGGTTGACCCCCTAAAACATTTACTTTGAATGCTATACTGATCGCTGGTGTCCATTTCACAAAATTGTTATAAATTACAACTGCTATACTGTAATTACCGTACAACTGCGGGAAGTGTGGTGATTGGTACTAACTTGTGGTGGGTATCAGTCGATAATGCTAATTTTTTTGCATTCTTCAGCACATTAAATACCATTCGATTCAATTGGTATTTAATTAGTAATTGTGCACGTGCTGAAGGATGCAAAAAATATTATCGATTGATACTCACTACATGTGCAATGATTGGTCAGCTGCGACGCACGCGTGACCAATTTCCCCGCCCATTTCAAAACTGTCGAATCACTGCATTTACCGCAATTGTAATCATACACGTATCAGTTGTGATTTGCAACAGTTTGTGAAATAGACCATGAATATATGTACAGTACCTCCAAGTGAATCCTGGCCGATCATCGATGCGCAGTCACCACCTGATTGAATTTTAAGATAGCTAGGATCCTGAGATGTTTTCTGGCGAAAGCATACGCAAGTTTTAGCCTGAATTTCCTTCATGATAGCATTTATCATCGCCAACCTGAAATATTTGATGTACGGAGGCACTACTGTAAAAGTAGTTAATATTAAGCAGGGTCGCTTTTACGGCTTTGCTCTAGTTCGGGGGAGATGGGTTGAAAGTGGTAAATTTTCGACTTTTGACTTTTCTTACGCGAATAATCCAATAATTTTCAAATTTTGGGCTTGCTACCCTGTTATTTCTATTAACACAAATGAGTCAAATAAGAAAGCAATTTAGCCATTATTAACACAAAAGCCAAATCTCACTGCGAAGCGTTGAATGAAGATGCAAACTGGTAGGGTATGACGCCGCCCAGCCATGCTCTGTAAATTGGTGCCCCATTAGCAGTCGTAGTTGCCATTCCGTCGATAAAATCTTCTGGTACATGGGCTGAAACGAAGTACAGTATTGTACAATACATCGTTTTCTTATCGGTCTTCGAGCTGTTTCATGAAGTTGACAGACTTCAAGCTATTCGCCTGAAGATGGTAAGTGGGCAGAGAGATACAGGTCTAAGGGGTAACCCCCTGCCGGAAAAAACTGGTTGCACCCACCTATTGGCTTAAATTTTTTTGGTTTTGGGTTTTGGTTTGTAGCCCCCGCTTCCCCTGATCCAGTACTTCGGGATGTGATAGAGTGGGTTCACTTGGGTTTGCTCCCCGCTCAATCACAATTACCAATAATCTAGATCACCGATTAGCTATTGTTTGCTTACTTGCACTTTTGTTAGTAATTTGCTTCCATTTTCATACCCCGAAGGCGCAAAAGTTGAGCAATCCCAAGAATTGTCAAGCTCGACTTTTCAATCCCTCTCAAGGTATTCATGCTTGGTGCATCACCCCTCACTTGTCTAGTGCAAAATTTTTCAGATTTCTAAATCCAAAATAATTTCGGACTACCCCAAAAACAGTGAAACCCTTTTCTAACTTCTCTTAAATGGTGTTCCGGGAGCAGCAGACAGAGTGGCAGCGGATGCAATAACAAGAAACACCGTCGTCACAGATTGCGCCATGGCTTTCAGTCGAGCTGGCACTGAACGAGATTTGAGCAGTAATGGCGACAACTAGAATCGAAGACTGGCTTTTATTTCATTCGACTCGCAAGTAGGCGTGTTTTACCGATGCAGTATGTTATGTTATGTTACGAGTATGTTAACAATACGCGTTAACAAATGAAGGAGATGAGAGTTGGGTCAATAGCAGATTCTGTTGTTATACTCATATGTTCATTTACCTTGGTAAACGATGCGACTGGTTTCTTTAGCCTGACCGCAGGTGTCTAGTTAATTTTGAAGTACCTCCTCTTCGCTTTATGTTTGCGCAGACTTCTGCTATTTTGGTGCCAATCGCATATTACATTACGTAACATTACACCAATTATATAGAATGCGGTTTTTCACCTTTCTCAAATACCCCCTCCCGTAATGCATTCTATGTCCCATCGCTACGTAATACTGATGAGCGAGAGCTAATATTTGAAACTAGTCGAAACGATCGATCTGCCACCTCATCGAGCTCCCAAACGAGCATTTGGTCACAATCGATCATCCCGCAAAAATCATCAGTGTTGCAAAGCAGATGGGCCAACACCAGCCTCTTGAAGGTAGGCTTAAACTTATGGCGATTTTACGTATTGTTCCTTTTGTACTACCGGTATGTTTCATCAGAAGGCAACGTGGCGATTGGTCAAATCGTCATCGGTGTAAACTTGCCTTTAGCGAAACAACGCGTAATACGCCCTTTGAGACACCCCTCCCTTCGCGTTACGAATGACCCCTGTAAGAGTTCTTTGCTTTACTGTTTGAATGCGCATTGCGGTGTTGTCAGCTTGTTCAAACATGCGGTACACCGCACGCTATACGCCCAACGCTACTACCGTATGACCAAGTGGTCAACTTGTTCAAATGAATCGATTCATGTTATCAAAGCGGGCGTGAACTGTTGTCAAGGTCGTCCCATGAAATTGAGTCAGAGGGCGGCGCCCGAGGCTCGCGTATGGCGTTATTTTTGAAGTGGCGCCCCTTCAATAGCATTTGCTCGCTGCCCGAAGCTTCAACTTCGTCAGCTTCACGTATGGGACGGCCCTGGATGTTTTTTACTATGTTTTGCGCATATTTACTAGTGTTCTTCGGTAACCAGCCAGCAAATATGCAAATTTTCGGTTGGATTAGTTCTGTTTTGGTGCAGTTCTTCAACAATAATTGCCTCTATTCATCCAGAACGCCCAACAGTAGTAACGATAAAGTTACTGCATAACTGAACGTGTCATCTCAATTAGCCGTTGTGCGAAATAGAAACGACTCATTGACACTGCGCCACCTGGTTACACGGGGCTACAAAACATGCTACAGCTTGCATCACGCATTTCTGGTTAGGCGGACACAGTATTGTCGCACAGCCTGAAAAATGGAGTACCGTATTCTATGAAATAGTAGTACAGGAAGAAATAGTAGTACAGGAGAGCATTCATAAATTTACATAAATTTACAGTACCCCCAATTTCTGCGCGTATCGCAATTATAATGCATATCATACATCAAATATTTCCCAGATTTAAATATGACATTAAATTTGTCGATCAGCAGCCAGATAAGCAAATTGAATTGAATTAAAGTAAAGAAATTGAAAGCATTGTACCTTAGTAACCAAAGTTCTAGCTTAAAATCTCTTTTCCTTACTTGAGGCAGACGCGTCACCCGTATTTCTCACGCTTGCTCCATCAGATGTATCGTTCGGACGGCATTTAGCGACTTTCTGTTTTACCGGTGTGCAGGGAGCAACAAAGCAGGCCACTTGTTGTAACACAATCCTCACCTCACAGTGTTGACCGTCCGGACATGTTGCCGTATTGCAAGCTATAAATATTGCATCAAATGCACTGGCAGTTTATGTACGTACTCGTATCGCAGATCATTAGGATTATTATTATTAATTACAAACGATCAGGTCTTGTCGCTCCCGCTGCGTGTTTGATATTTTGATACAAGTTAAACGTCGTATAGCAATCAAAAACGACAAGCTGAGAGGGTTATCGCTATTTTGCTAATAACGAATTTTCGAATTCTACCATTCCTGAGCAGATGGAATTCCAACCTTCCCCCGCTTCTCCAATCGTACAAGGACAAAATGAAAGTGATTGAAATCTTTTGATGCGCCAACACAAGTATCATTTCCTTGCTTACAGATGCATGTCTATCTGTATGGATACGACAAAAGCTTTAGAACTCACGGTTGTTGGGCATAGCTGTGCTGGGCATTATGATGCAGCAAACCACGATAAGGCCGAGCTGCAAAATATTTTTTGATGTCACATACTTATCGAGGCTAGTTGCTGTACCTTAACGATCGTAGTGAGTTGCATTATGAGCAATATGTGATCGAACTAGCGCAGAAACAAATACGCCGAGAGTTGTGTGAAGGATTGAAAGAATAAGCGTGAATGTATTCGTTTGCACAGTTTTTATCTTCAATACATGCGACAATTAGCGAGCGTTAGTAGCACTTTCGCCCAAAATTTCTGGTTTGCACGATTGTAAAGAGTAAAGATTCTACTCCCGCGCGTTCATCGAAACCGGATGACAGAAACTGTCAGCTCTTTGCATCTGTGTGGTTCAGACGTGGGCGCTGGGGGGATTGGGGGATGTCCCCCTTAGAGTCTCCATCTCCGATGGGGTCGAAGTTTAGGGGGATGAGTATTTTTTAACGTAGAAGGGGGAGTACAGTGTTTTTGGTTGACTGAAATTTGATGACCTTTTTGTTTAGGTCGCTAACCATACGTACCAAAAAAAATATTTTACCACCATCCCCCCTTAGGGTCAAAATTTTTTTTAGGGGGATGATCCCCTCACTAAATCTGGTCGATCACCTCCCCCCCTTGGCCGACCCACCGTGCCCACCTCTGGTGTGGTTCAATATAGCTAAATATATTTCATCCCAACATATGAAAACCATCGAGCTCATTTATTCAACGCATGAAAATCATATCTTAGCGGTATCTCTAGCAGCATTAATAGCAGTATTTCTTTTTTTACCATTTCTAAATATGATGAATGATGAAAGCAAAGAGCAGTTCACAACGACAATAAGAAACGTTGACAATTTTCAATATTGATACACATTGTATGTGGTAGTGAACACAACAGTTTTAATGGGCATTAATGCTTCTTCATTCCATCAATGGCGTTCAGATATTTGTTTTCGATAAGTTTCGGCATTAGGAAATGTCTGAAACAAATTCAAAGACATATTTTTCGATTGGCTTTGGTTTTACCCGAAACTGACCGAATTGGTATGAAGCTGAAGATCACGATTGGAAAGATCATTTCGATATAAGGGATCGGATTAAAACCGCAGCTGCAGAGAAGACCCAGTTGAAGCAATTGGCAAAACGTAAAGATATGGACGGTTCGTTGCGGGACCTGACGAATGTAATGATTCGGTGGGTATGCTTGCTGCAAATAAATAATTTGAAACAGTATATAATGATGCGTTTTTTGATAAGAAATCTCTCTCACTCCAATATTTCTAAACTGCAAGTATAATTGTAACATCTTTGACCATTTCTGATTCCATGATGCTTATTGCTCTTTTCCCAACATTTGCTCACCATCTGCGCCTGGCGAAGGACCAGCATTATCTTTGCATACGTTGACTTTGTCAGAAATTGTATGATACTTCACCAGACAGAATGACATTTTTTGGACTAATACTCTTAACCCGTGTCCACCTTTGGTATGCTATGAACTATAGTATCTTACAGTACCATAATTGCATTACAGTAATTACAGTACCTGTTCCGTAATGAACAACAAAACGCGTTCAAAAAATTCGTTGCCAACCAGCGATGTTATTGCCATATAAAGAAACAATCCTTGTAGGACGGCTGTCGGAATGTAGCTTAAGTACGGTAGAAGCCAAAGGGCAGTTAGCAGCATTAAAATGTGCGCAAAAATTGCCGGAAGTCGAGTCTCTCGCGCTTGTGTTACTCTGCAAGAGAAGCGTTTTAATCATACTGAACGCTACAGTGAAGGAGATAAAATCAATAATTAGTGATTTAAAATTTCTTAATTAGCATAATAAGGACATCATTATTCGTATGGTGCCGAAATTAATTTCTGACTGTGACTACGGTCAAAAATGAAAAATTCCAAAATGCAAGAAATTACTGACTTCATAATTAACATAGATCGAAATATTAGTAACTTTAACGAGTAATGCAAGACTGACTGCATCAGCGGCACTAAACACTCAGGAGCTCGAAAGTGCTGTGAAATAGCTTACACCCGATGAACACGTCCTTGAACGATTCGTTCTTCGATGTCAGCAAGCGCACGAACATGCAAAGGCGCCTGTGGTATGGAGGCATGCATCCAAGGCATTCCGAAGATTGATAAAAATGAATTGAGAATCGCAATGACCAGCAGGTCCATATGAGCCGCTGTCGGTTTCTTGAGTCTGAAAATAATTCCTTCAGTTAGGCAAATGTGACCTCGCCAGCCGTTGACTGATGTCCGCCTCTGACCCAGACATGTGCACGGTTTGGTCGTGGGGTATGGAAAAAAAATTTCGAGCCACTTTGGCGCCCTTTTTGGAAAATTTTTAAAAAGTCGGCCTCATTTTATAAAAGGTCGCCAATTTTCGGCCCAAGAAAAACACTGCACTCCTCCCTTATCATTTCAATTTTTGTCATACCCCCCGTACCCCCCTGTGCACATGTCTGCTCTGACCACTGTTTCGCTCATCACAAAAGTCTCACTTGTGCTGTGAATTTTCGGCTGCTGCAGTCACTATGCACTGATCCATAAAGAACAAGAAGCACAGGGAGAAACCGAGACCCATGCTGACGAAATATGCCGGCCATGGCAGCGTCCAAAACAAGGCAATCGTTGCGAACGGCGCGTCGAGGCGAATATTGAATACATCTTCTGCAATGAAATATAATCACGACGGATTTACAGTCGAACCCGGATATAAGAGACAGGGATATAAGAGCAGCTTTTAGACATCTATTTGATTCTTGTACTATGCTTTAACGAGTAATTAAACCCGGATATAAGAGCACCTGCATATAAGAGCCACTTTTCGATTTCCCCGAGCTTGCTCTTATACCCGGGTTTGACTGCATTCGCAAATTACTAGCAAAAGTGATTCGTTGCAACTCTACGTATTTCGTATTTGCATTCTGAAAACTTTGTAAATTTAAATAAAGTGCTCGCGAAATGTAGTGCTATCTGAGAGCAAGCTTATTCGACTTACTTTCTACCGCACGGAAGAGCATTGCGCCGACAAACGACATGACAATGACGCCGATAGCAAGAGCATAATCGGCCAAAATGTCGCGTTTTCCTCTAGTCAGGTAGGGTGTGCTGCGCAGTTCGAACAAAGAGAGACCAATCCACAACGTTCCAAATGTGAGAATAATGAAGAGTATGGCCGTGTCTCGGTGACAATCGTTGGGGAAGTTTAAAGTTTCGGATGCGAATTCTGTCATGTTTGATTCATTTGAGTATTGGGTGTGGTTAAAGTCATCGCAGGGAAAGTAATGTTCTTGGAAGCCTGAAAAGTAAAATAAGCATTTTTGGGTTACGGTATTCCTCCAGCCGGCTGTTGTCAACTGGGATGCGGACGCCTGAGGATGTCAGCCGTCCCCCACGCTCTTATATGGTAGTATCCTCAGAAATTCCTTCCTAGTGTATTCTCTGCTTCTTACTGTTCCTTATTGTTCGGAACTCAAATTTTCTTTCATCATTAAGTGCCTACCCCCTCCAGGAGAGGGGCATCACCCAATTTCCACCTCAGTGGCTCGTTTCTGTTCTACATATTATTATATGGGACAATATTTCAGCGCTAATGATCGCTTACGGCCATACCACGTTGAAAATACGCCATCCCGTCCGATCTGGCAAGTCAAGCAACGTTGGGCCGGGTTAGTACTTGGATCGGAGACGGCCTGGGAATCCCCGGTGCTGTAAGCAATCCTTTTGGTCTATAGTTTTCTTCGCCAGTGTCCGTGACTCCGTCACCCAACCCTCCTTCCGCCGCGATGAAAAGTACGGCGATAAAAATTGTGCGCGACTAAGAAATGGACCGCAATTGTAACGACTATGAAATGAACCGCAATGAAATGTCGAAAACGCGACAGCTTACTTCGATATATCGCTTTCAACGCGTTGAGGTGAAATGCTGTTACGATGAACATTCCAAACAGTTCTTCAGTCGACCTGTGCAGTTTTCAAGTTTTAAAACTATTAAATGGTAAACAAATAATACCTTGTAGCGAATTTCATCACATTCGCTGTTTCGGTGAATGCACACACGGCCAAGAAGAATTGACACCAAAGACCGACGCAAGCATACATTGAGAAGAAATTGTATCCAAACGATTGCGATATTGCGTAAATTACTGTAAAGGAATTGAAATTTATTAGTCAGAAATTTTTTTAAGAAGTTTTCAAAATTTAGGCAAGAGTATTTGGGGCCGTTGGATATAGATGCCGCTCTTTGATGTACAGAAAAAGATGTTTCTCTGTTCCTTTGTGAAGTTTAATTATCGTTTATCATAGGCGTTCAAGAGACCCGTCCTGTCATTGCAAACCTTTGATGTAGATTGCCAATGGAGCGGTTGTTAAAGCAATATTCATTGGCTGGCCACTGAAAATAGCAAGGAATATCCCGCCGACTGCTTGAGCAAGAACTACTTTCTTCACATCTGAAAAGGGGGTTAGACGTGATTGTAGGCAGTGAAAGATTAGTGATTGATCATGGTAATGATCGCGATGTTCACGATGAGATTTTAACCGCAGTTGCTCACTACACTTGCAATATTTTAAGATCGGCCACCGAGAGATGACGAATATAAAAGTTATCAGAGCACCTCGGTTCGAGTATAGCATTTAGGGACTAGTTCGACTCACTGAGTTGTCCATTCGTATTCTCGTCGTTGAAGACACCGAAGGCGACGGCCGGGAGCATGCATGTGAAGTAAATGAATACGGTAGTGCTCAGCGTTTTCTGTATCGCTCGACGATCTCTCATGCCTAAAATTAATTACAAAGAATAATGAATGGACAGAAAACGAGAAGTCATCTCATAGAAATGGGAAACTCATGGGCGGTATTCGTTTTTAAGTTTGACACGTGGCATGTTCAGCTGGGGGACCTTTTTGGTTGTTGCTATGACGACATCCAATTAATTTGCTTTCGCAAATAGACCTCGTCATGCTGCGCGCGCCATGGTTTTGGTCAAATAATTGGAAATAGACTACCCTCTCCCTTTGCCAGAAAGGTTGACGTACCCCGTGTGAGCTCCTGTATGCCCAAAATAGTCTATATCCTACCGTCATAGTAATCGGAAGCGTAGCATCTGATACGCTGCCTGAAGTCGTGCACTATCCCTCTTCCAGGATACCATTTTTCCTGCGTTGAGATCTTAAAATTTTTCATTAGACTTTTGATTGTCACTGACTGTATCACGCTCACCACTTTATCATTGATAGATGTTTTAACGTGAATTGTATTTTGATCTTTTGCGCGCTGGTCAGAAGCCACAACAAGGATCGATTTGAAATCATGGACGGTTCGGGTAGCTACCAGACGTTGCCTAACATCGGCGTCCGCGAATAGCGTCGCAAAAGTACGCGTTGTTTCCAAAGCGGTTTTTGTTCCTTTCTGCAGACAAAAGTACATGATGAACGGTGGAAATTCTGTAATCGAACTTCTCTTGGCGGTCCTATGACGATCGCGATGAAGCGAACTGCTTCCATTGTTCGTCCCAAATTGATCGCATTCCGCATTCTTCCAATCGCAATGTGTCGATGCTGAACTGCGTCCAGAGTGCAACTAAAATTTTACAAACTATTTATTCAATCTCTGCAATATTAACAATATCAACCTTTTTGAAAGTTGTAAATTAAGTACATTTATAATAAGAAAACCTGTCTCATTCTTCTTCGAGTTAAAGTAGTCTAAACAGCCATTACTATTATGCTGATGTTTTAAATTATAATATTATAATATTGTCATTTTCTTCAACTTACAATGCGCTGACCCATGTCTCGTCGTAAGCGAATACACCTCCTTCACCAGTGCTTGATATGCTTTGCAAAGTTTGACTCAGGCTATGGACTGAAAAGATATTTCAATTCTGCAGCCATTTCAAATAGTATGAGCATCGTACATGGAGTTCCTTCGTCTTGGACGAAAAGAGCATCTTTCACGTCTTCCAATACGATCTTTGGCTCAGTAGCAACCAACTCATTGATAATTCTGAAAGTATATTGATTTAACAAGAATGCTACTTTAGTATTTACCTGCGTAGCAAGAATTGCTTCGCTTAAAATCGCAACTAATTTTCTACAGAAGCAAAATTAAAAGTACTACTGTTAGCAAAAGTTTGCGATACTGAGAAATATCTCCCAAAAACAACATATCAATCTTTACCGGTGGTAGCTGAGAATAACAATAACTATGTAACTTTGTATAATTCTGAAATTACTTACAGTAAATAAACTGTATAAGCATAAGCCTGTTTAATAACATAGGCCACAAACCAGACCTGGGCACCCAAAATTTTCTGGGGGATACAACGCTGTAAGATCGAGATACAAACCCGGGTGGGGGGTACGTACCCCCGTACCCCCTCCCACGCCCAGGTCTGCCACAAACAGGTTCACCAATGGCTAACACGGTACCGCGAAAAGATGTCTTCATAAAGCGTTTCATGCAGATCTAGGAGGATGACAGATTTCTCCAATAAATGATTGACATCCAGTTGACCGCGAACTTCAGAGGCAAAGTCCTTCATAGGCAGCTTTTCGTGCTTTGCGTACATAAGAGTGGTCATCTCCACATTTTTATCTGAACACAATAACATGTCTAATCAAACACACATAGAACAAAATTAGGTCAAAGCCAACCAACCTTCAACATCCATCTGATCTACCTCATGCACTAGACGAATTGGGTTTGGAAAAATTCTCTCCACTGCACGAGGGTGACACGGCACGTCTTCAAACTATCATTGATGCTACTAAATTCACAACATTAATGATATCAAGCATGTCATATTATGCGTTACTTATGCTAATTTATCACGAGAAATGTTTTGCAACTTTCTGTTTGAATTTTTTTGCCGAGCTTTCGGAAAAATATTTTGGAAAAAGTTCACAATACGTCGCAGTTTTCAGACGTTTTGATTTTTGCTGTAACGTATAGTGACCGGTCGTACTAATTGAGAAATATAGTTATTATTTCGGCAAGTTCTACTTTATTGGCTGTGGTTATCAACACGCGATGGAGGTCCATTCAAAACCGCATTGTGCAGCATGCGCATGAAACTACCAAACACGAAACAAACTTGTATTTGTCATTGCGTTATTCAACCAGTCCAGCCCGATTCCAAAATAGTGCATCGCTTTGCAAATTTCAAGAGTAAACCCGGGAACAATTGATAAAGTCGCTCTGTGCCGCAACAGTTACTGTGATCAGAACCGTTTATTATCCGGTAGGCAGGAAAACGGTCGATTCCAACCGGACACCGATCCAAACGCGACAGCATCCCTTTGTCGTATAGTTCAATGAAAACTTGTCCGGGCCATTTTCATATGCGTATGCATCGACATGATACTATTCACTGCGAGGAGTGACCAATGATCACTGACAGGCGCGTAGCTGAGGGGGGGCGCGGGGGGGGCAACGGCCCCCGGTTTTTGGAGGCCCGAAAGTGAAAAGTGTCGAGTTGCCCTGCAGACATATGCACGGTGGGTACCTCCGGCCAAAATCAGCGACCTTTTTTTTAAAAAAAGGTCGCCAAGATGGCCGACTTTTCAAAATTTTCTGCAAAAAGGTCGCCAAAATGGTGCGAAAATTTTTTTACTATATAGGCGGCCGGCTGGGGGTATCTCTGCCCCCCAGTTTTCGATTTTGCCCCCCCCCCGGTTTCCGATTTCTGGCTACGCGCCTGATCACTGATTCGTTAGAAAAGAACGACGTTCAATTTAGCTGAAGCAAAAAAGCATCGCCTCGGTCGCAGCGAAACAATGGATTGACCTATTTCGGATTACTATTATATGTCAGCACCTGCGATTTCCATGTGACTCTTTTGCAACAGTTTGGCGCATTATATGTAGTTAACCAGCAAACCGACCAATTTTTCACTCTTTCAGTGACAAACTAGCTGTAATTATGAGAAACAGTGTGATGGACAACTGACAATGAATTCGTTAAAAGAGAGGTGGTTTCAATAAATAACCATCTTCTGCTCATTGTTCTTTAAAGAACACTTCGTTACATGTACATTGTGCTCATTATGCATTTGACCGCATGCAAAACATAGTTCGATATAAGAGCAGGTTCGTTTTAGGAGCAGATGACTGAATACTGTGAGATTCTGGGCTCAGATCCGTTCAGGCTGGCAATGATGCTATCTACTTGCCGTGTAAACAGGTGGTACGTGGGACAACTCCTGCCAACAAGTCAACAATCAATAACACCTCCCTGAGAGCCAAAAGTCAATAAAGCGCCCACTGAATAATAATCGACGACTTCTGGATAGCTATTTTGAGGATCAGATTTCAAAAGACGTAGCTGACTTTGAAAGAAACGACTTTAGCAATATTTACTGCATGAAGTGCGGTGTTTATTGATATTTCGGGGAGAAGTTGACGTGATTTTTGAGCCAACGAACGTGTATATAAGGAACGATTTGACTCTTAACAGTAGCAGATTTCTTCTGAATTTGCTTGCCTAAATATTTCAAGTTACAACGCGTTCAATAAATCTGTGGTCGCAAAGATCTGCGTATGTTTTTGTCTTATTTTTCCGACGAGGATTCCAACTTAAAATTTGTCGCGCAAGTCATGTAAATGGTCTTGTATGAGAGAACTGATAATTTTAGGTTTATTAATGTCATTTTTGTGCTTGAGCAAACATCCGTCAAGCCCGTGAAAGAATAAAAAATGAATTACTAAAGAGTTGAGTATGGGTATCGGGTATACTTTGTTACCCCCCCCCCCGACGTAGCTGAGCCAATACATAGTCCAACATGCACCTCCGGCGGGCAGATTCTCGTAAACTTTGCTATACTCTCCATTAAATTATACATTCCTGCTGACGTATGCAGGGCTTGCCCAGTCGATTGCGAAGCAGGAATCTATCTAAACTATTAATATCATGAACTAACCTAGTGCATTGCAGTAAATTTATCAGAAAAGAGCCCAAAATGAACAAGTTGCAATTCATTCTGGTGTTGCTTGTCCTCGTCGCTGTGCCACCAGCGACAACCCAAATATTACCACCGTTAATACCCGAGACCACGTTTCAAATCAGCGGATGCACGTGGAACTTCTTAGATTCAAGATGTGAAGATCTGTTTGATCAGTGCAAAGGAAAGTGCGCCAACTTTGGAAACAATTTGTTCAGTGATTGTCGCTGCGCAAGATTTTGCTAATACCGTATCAAAACTGTCATTTCCGTCGTATTTTAATATAATACTTGTGTTACATACGATACAAGTATTATGCTTATTAATCGAATGCAAATGTACAGGTTTTCACTTCACTACTTGGAATAATTCTTGCGCAATATGTAGACCTGTCTGAAATAAGATACTGTACATGAATCTCTTGGGATGTAAGGCAACAATTAATACGAGTCAAGGGTGGTGGGACTCGTAGAATAGGAAAAGATTTAGCGAGAGAGGCATTGGATAGACCGAGCGTTAACGGAACGGACTACTCGAATAAAATGAATGAGAGATCATAACTGAGATCACAAGTGCAGTGACTTAGTGCAAGTCACATTTTCTGGTATTGGCGTCATTTAGCTGCCGCGTAAACAGGTGGTACAAGGTAGACTCAAGTCAGTAAGTTA
>JAQGAX010000160.1:0-22176 GCA_034698105.1 Plectus exinocaudatus | reverse complement strand
GATTTTTTTGAATTCGCGCCGAAATCCCGCCACGAACGTACCCCCCCCCCCCCCCCCCCCCCCCCAGAGAAGGTCGAGACCCCCCTGGCTTCGAACACCCGTTACAGGTATGTATCAGACCTTAGCGTAAGGGGGATACCCCATGGGAAGGTTTATTAGCCGCCGGGAACGAGCGCCTCCTCTCCATTTTCCCCCCTCGCCATCGATTCTATTATACGTCCTTTATGTTCATTGTGATGACAGTGTGATCCACATCTGTATTTCTAGACATGTGATGATGAGAATAAACCCAAACAAACAAAGAGTTGATGAGGGTCTGGTTGGCTGGGGGGTTGCAACGAAGACCCAGTTTAGGTTTAAAATCCTTCCTTGTACTCGTATCAACGAAGAACTTTTGTTCTATATCGTCGCTAATCAGAAGAAGTTGGCGAAAGCCCCTTTCCCTGAGCCAAAAGTAATTTTTAATAACATTGTAGTGTAACTAGCAGCATATCGAATGTCTCGGACAACAGCGGCATTGTTGCTCAAAAAATAGATGCAGAAAAAATATCAAATATCCAGTATCATAATTGTACCTTTAACGATACGCCAAGGAAGGATGAATGCAAGGACAGCGTGCTCGGTGGCGTACTACAATGGTATGATGATTGCTTGCAAAATAATCAGTTTGTAAATCGCGTTTAGGAACATCAGTGTGCACTGCGCACTGACTGGGGTTGATAGCAGTGTTGGGCGTTACCATGGAAACCGAAACTAGGTAAAACTAGGTAATACTAGGTAAATTAGGTAAATAACTAGGTAAGTACCTATTTTTGAGTTGTACCTAGTTGTACTTTCTGATACCTAGTTGTACTTAGTCGTACCTAGTTTTTACCTAGTTTTTACTGAGTTTCGATTTTTTTAATAAAATCTGGAAACCAGCCCGAAATAATGAAAGATGATGACGTTGTGAACCATTTTCGCAACGCACCAACGGAAAGGTATTAGATGTTCACAGAATAAACTTGGGGCCACTAGGTCATCTGCCTCGTTTTAATTGTCATTCCTATTTGTTGTTTTACTCATTTATCAGTAAAATGATTCAGGAATAGAATATCAGAGTCGATTAGCCCCGAATGTCTCCAAGAAGCTCAAGTGGCTCTCAAAGAAGTCTATGAAGTTAATTTTAAAGAAGTGAATCCGTTTTCGCTTCCATTCACGTTCGACATTGAAAACACATGGGTGTCGATAGCACTTAAGAAAAACTGGAATGTAGGAAGCAGGGAAAAAGATGAAGAAAGGCGCATCGAAAATCATTACACTTTAGTCGAAGAAGCGTTCAAAACTGGAAAAAGGTTATTGATCATTGAGGGAGGAGCGGCGAGCGGGAAAACATCATTAATGCGCCGCATAGCATATGACTGGGCCACAGGAAAACTAGATGGCTACAGCTTCGTGTTCTATGCTGAATTCAGAACTGTCCAGAAACAAGAGTTTCCAACAATTGCTGACCTGATTCAGAGTAGTTTCGAGCATTTGCAAAAAGAAGAGATTGATCAGCTTACTCACCAGATGAAGAACGAAAAATTTTGCAGAGAAAATCAAATACTCGTCCTTCTTGACGGATTTGATGAAGCACAAGTAGAAGTACCTTGTACCGAACTGTCAAATGTATTTAAACCATTGGGTCTGAGAAAATCTTTGTCATTTCATATAATTGTTTCAACTCGCCCTGGTCCTCTTTCGATGTACCTTGAACGGCGAGCAGTTTTAAATTCGGCGACTGTTCTTGGATTTGACACCAAAGTGCAAAAAACTGCTTACATGCAGGCTCATTTTCAGGGAGTTGAAGATAGCGAGGAGAAAATAAGCGCAGTTGAAAAGTGCTTGAAAGAAAGCCCGAATTTACAAAAACTTGCTGAAACGCCGCTTTTTATGGTTTTCATCTGCCTTGTTTACGACAAAATTGAAAATAAAACCGTATTCGACCTTTATCGATGTATTATTTGGTGGTTAATAGATCGACATCAAGTTGATAACCCTGGCAAAAATGTTCCACGTTTCTTTGGATGGGAAACTGATGCGAACTATGAAGAAAATATGATGATAATTCAGGATCACTATCTCGAGTTTCCGTTGCTCCACAAATTGGGCATCATGGCTTTTGAGCTTTTCGACAATAATATATTTTCAACGACCGACTTAGAAAAGTATAAAATAGATGGCACCATTACAAAGGTTGGAATCCTTAAACATGAACAGTATTATGATGCTAATTTGCGAAAGGTTAAGCATACTGTGTTTCCTCACAGGACCATTCAAGAATTTTTGGCTGGCGGAATGTATTACTTTTGGCCAGAAAGCAACGCAATCAATGACGGTTTGGCAGAAAAAATTTTCCAGAAGAAAATTTTATCATATACAGAAAATAAAAACACTGAGGAAGAAAACAATGCCATAATGATCGAAATAGAGAAGTATATGTGGCGAGCAGCCCTTTTATTGGACGAAAAAATGTGCTTCTGCATCGAAAAAAGCTTTCAGAATTATGTTTCATTGTCGCTTGACCTTTCTGTAGTTCTTACTCAAAGAGATTCCGTCCAACAACTCAACCAAAGTTTGTGCAAGTGTTCTAATGTCAAATATCTATGTGTTTACTCTTCTAACCATATAGCGGTGACCAGTAGGCTTGATTTCAGCGCTATGAATTCTCTACAGACGCTGATCATTGACGGAATGCGTATTCCTAATAGAGAGCGTTATGCTATGATGCTCAAAATTTCTGTGATGATTTTGCCATCGAATGAAACGGATTTGACAAGTGCGCGTCTTTTTGATTTGCCGAAAAATAACAAGCTCCAGAAAGTTCATATATCTCGTGTAAACTTCGAAAATGCTAATTGTTTCACTACAACAATTAATTATTTGGCTGAAATTGCCACCAAGGCTGAATTTTTATTTGACGATAGTAGAGTTTCTTTTCAAAAAGAAGAAGACGAACATATTATGTACATTCAAGGTTTTCAGTACGGAATTCCTAAATTGCCTGTCTTACCTGCTGATCGCAGTTCACACCCAAATGTAGTGGAAGCGACGTTGTACTGTTTGTCATTGGCAGAGAAACTAATAATTTCCTCAAGAGCGGAGGAACGTGGTTCTATATTTTTTATGAAGTTTCATCGTTTTGACCATCAATTCCCAATGCTTCCAAACTTAAAATCCCTTCAGTTTGAACAGTTTTTCTTTCCTGAAGCCCAAATACTATTTAACAAGCTGGAAAACCTTGAGAGTATTGCATTTGGTTCAGGCCACTTTAAGTTGCCATTTTTGCAATTCATGGTCAGCGAAATTTGCAAGCACTGTCTAAAGTTAAGCACAATGAGGTTCTCATGGCCTGGTTTAAAAAATATTGAATTTTTTCAAGAGTTTCTGCTAATACTGCAAGCATGTGTACCAATTGAAAAGTTAGAAATTATCAGTCCCCTTTTTGACAAAAGAGTTGTCGAGGGTAGGGACGTTGGATTGGAAAAAAGCGACAGGAAAACGGAACCATTCGATGCAACTAACAATTTTTGTGCCCTTGTGCGAAATTTACCGCGGCTGAAAGAATTCACTGTCAGTGGCAATGGCATCACAGAACGAATCATTATTAGCAGAGATCAAGTTATCGCATCTGCGTTACCTCGTGAAGATTTTAAATTTGAATTTTGGTAATATAACCGCATTTTCCGTCCCTCTTGCTACAAGTCACGCAGACAGTTATCGCGGGCAGATTGGCGGATAGTTCAAGTACATTTTCAGGTCGGTTCAGCACTCGGTCCACAGAAAGATGGATCGATTTCGGTCCCGGTCCAGGTCCGGTCCAGGTCTATGTTCGGTCCACCAAGTACCAAATTTGTCAAATATCATTAATGTAAATTATTGCTACTTTTTTATAATAAAAGGGTTGTATTCCTATCATTATTAGTTTCAGTTGCGCTGCAAAAAAATTCTGAACAGCTTTAATTATGACGTCAAATTATTACATGACGTCATAATATAATATGCGACGCATAATGATAGATCGTTAATTTGTTTTGAGATTCTAAAATGCCACAGTCATTGCATTAGTTATTTTCAAGGTCATATTAGAAATTAGACAATTAATTAAATACATTTCATGTTTCTGACTTTTTCAAACGCAATTTTTCAAATAACCAAATAGAATAAAAGTAGCCTTCCTGCTTGAAGAGCCATGTCTGGTGGAGCTTCGATTTACGAGCTGCCTGAATGAATATATTGTGCATGTTTATGCTTATATTTATGCTATTGTGTTTATGCTATTAAAAGTGATTTAAAGTGATTAAAAGTACGCTATTTTTGGGTGCGTATTTCTGGGGAAAATACGGATGTCTTTCTCTGCAACATTTTCCTGAGCAAGCAGCCCTGAACAAAATCAAACTGTCAGAACTCGGACAAAAAGGTGATGGCACGATCGGTCAACTTAAGCTGATCGAGCGCGAACGGCGGCTTCCAGTTGAGTTGGACGGTGAACAATGAGCGTTTTGTAGTTGTACTCATACCTGTAACGGAGGTCCGAGGTCCGGGGGGTCTGACCGGTCCGGGAGGGGGGTCCAACCCCTGGCTGGAGGGGGTGACCCCCCAGATCCCCCCCGGTTACAGGTATGGTTGTGCTTGCGTCTGATCTCTGTCTTCATCGAGCCGGGGAACAGACGCCCACGCCCTATCAGAAACACTTCACTTGAAAGAGAAGTTTACTTTGGTTTTCATGCGCTCGTACGCCAGCGTAGTTTTATTTCTTACGCCACATTCAAAACTTTCTCACAACCGGTACACGCGTAACCTGACTCAAGCAACTACCGGAGGGAACAGAGCGAAGCGTCTTTGCCGGAATGACTGATGATTCTCAGCGATCAGCAGTATCGTTCATCACGGTAAATGGTCCTTCATTCTGTCGGGGAACCTTGGGGCAGCGCGTCCGCTACAGCAGATTCGATTGGAACCACTGCGAAACTCGCCTAACAAGCCCAGACCAGCGCGCCGCACAATCGCGCACCCGATTTTAAACCGGTTCGCTCATGCACTGAGAGATGCACCGAGAGCCGCCAGTCTCTCCGCCGGGCGCCGGCTCAACGTGGGTGCGCCGGTTTGGTGCAAACGAGTTGCGGACTGGCTTCTGTGGACAGCTGGTCGCAGTTGTGCTTTTTGAAGATGGTGACTGCTGCTTGTTCAATGCTTACGTTTGTTTATTGGTCAGCTAAAACAATTAATAACTGAAATGGAGGCAGTCAAGAAAACGGCTCTGTTGTCGTCTCTTCCTGATCTCTGTCAGAATCTTAATCGAACAGAAGTTCATGTTCATTTGAAGGCTCGAGGAACCTTGAATGACGTTCAAATTCAACAGATTGAGGTATGTGCAGGATATTTGAAAAGCGCCTCATACATTTTGCTTTTCGATAATTTTGTGAGAAATATGCAGCTTAATGCAATATGCAGTCTTAATGAAAATATTATTCCAAATTAACAGAATAACGTTTTCTTCACTAAGAAGAGCCTTCTACACTTCGTCTCTTTCCAGCACTGCCTGCATTCACATAAGCATGGGTCATGTTATCATTCGGTCACAACTCAACCAGTAATTGATCGAATTAAACATCTTTTTTGTTAAAAAAACCTTAATGATTATGAGTTATTACGATTCTGAGATTCAAATTCAAATAAATTGCACATTAAGTGAATTACCAAGCACGAGTATTTCATTCTGTCTAGTGCCAATCCAATTTGAGAATTCTTTTGGATGCTACTTATTGCAATATTTTTTGCAGTTTGATACTTACCCAGTGTTTATATGTATATTACCGTTACCATAAAGTTTCTCAGAGCCAAAATCCAACTAAATTTGTCATTTTTCTAAAGCATATGACACAAAATAATCGTAGTTTTAGGCCGCTGGAATCGATTATGTACGAAACGCAACATTAATTGATCTGATATCGAAAGGCTGTTCAAACAGTTTTGAGAGTTTTCTTGAAGCACTCAATAAAACGAATCAAGGCCATCTTAGCGAAATAATAAGAAGTCATTTACCAGCAGCACAAGTTTCGGAAACGCCAAGGAATGCGTCAAACGATTTGTACGTTGAAACTGTCGCATGCGCGAAGCGCAGGTCATAATATTTTGACATTTGCCGTATCTGTGTTAGTTTAAAAAAATTCCATACCAGTTCCACCTGTGTGACGCTGCAATTAATCGATATCAGAGGCACCGAAGATTTAAGCTTGCCCTTCCATTTTTTGAAGAAGCAGCCGCACTTCGTTCCCACGCATCATCCCCCAGTAGATCTGGCTGCGCACACTTCCAAATGTACTGTAGTTGACGCGATTGTACGACTATATCCAATGGATGCGATAGCTATAGATCAGATTTGAAACGAAACGAAACATCACAAAAACGAAATTAACTTAGCAATTTTGCTTGTCAGTACATATAATCACACATTATGTTAGCAAAACGATTTAGAACTGAATCGCCGCAAACGATAGGCCTCGAGCATCTAAAAGACGCTCAAGCAGCACTAAAGGAACTCTACCAAACAAATTTCAAAGAAGTGAATCCCTTTTCTCTTCCATTCACTTTCAATATTGAGAACACATGGGTTTCGCTTTCACTTACGAAAAACTGGACCCTCAATGGGAATAAAAACGAAGAAACAGAACTGAACCAAGAAATAAGAATCGACGATCATTGTCAAATGATTCAAGAAGCATTCAGAACTAGAAAACTATTGCTCATCGAAGGAGCTGCAGCAAGCGGTAAAACAACGCTAATGCGTCGCATAGCGTACGACTGGGCCATAGGGAAATTAGACCAGTACAGGTTTGTTTTCTATGTGGAATTTCGAAAAATTCGTCAGCAGAAATACGAAACCGTTGCTGACCTAATCCACTGTGCCTTTAAAAGTTTGCTGAAAAAAGATATCGAAGAAATAGTACAATATATAAAGAGCGAAAAAACTGTTAAAGAAGGCGATCACGTTCTAACTCTGCTAGATGGATTTGATGAATCACCATTAAAAGAGCCGTGTGAAGAACTGTCAAATCTATTTGCAAGTCGTGGAAGTCTTAGAAAGCTATTGTCATGTGATGTAATTATTACTACCCGTCCAAATCATCTTTCACAGCGTATGGAACGCCATGACATCTTGCATTCAGCAAAAGTACTTGGCTTTGCTGAATATAAACAAAAATTAGCCTATATACAAGCACACTTTCATAATGACAAGGAATACCAAACGAAAACGACGCAAGTCAAACAATGTCTTCAAGAAAATCAGAGTCTAAACATAATTGCAGAAACTCCGCTATTTTTAGTCTTTATTTGTCTAGTCTATGAAAAAATAAAAAATAAAACGATCTTTGGACTTTATCAGTGTATCATTTGGTTTTTGTTAGATCGATATCAGGCTGACCATCCATTGACAGATGTTCCTAGCTTATTTGGATATGATACCAGTGCTGATGATACTGTCGAAGAAAAATGCAGAATAATTCAGGATCATTTTCTTGAGTTTCCAATGTTGTGCAAATTAGGCAAAATGGCTTTCGAGCTCTACGGAAAAACTTATTTTTCAAATGACGATTTAAAAGAACACAATATTAATCAAGTTTTTACAGACGTTGGATTTCTTCTGCGAGAAGAAACTTACGATGATTTGCAAATGGTTACACAATTTGTATTTCCTCATAAAAGTATTCAAGAATTTTTAGCGGGCGGTATTTTCTACTATTGGCCAATTAGCAATGCCATCAATGACAGTTTAGCAAAAAACATTTTTAATAAGAACATTTCATCATTTACTGGAGATGAAAAAATTGAGGGGAAAAAGAATGCGGTGGTTCTTGAAATAGAAAAGTTTCTGTGGCGAGCAGCTCTTTTGCTTGACAAAAAAATCTGCTCCCGCGTCGAAACAAGTTTTCAGAATTACGTGTCACTATCGCTTGACCTGTCTACAGTTCTGATTCAAGGAGAATCCGTCGAGAAACTCAACCAAATTTTGCGCAAATGTTCTAATGTCAAACATCTTCGTATTTACGCCTCTGATCACGTGGTTGTGACAGGACGGTTTGAATTCAGCGCTATGAATGCTCTTCAGACGTTGATCATTAAAGGTGTGGCTTATAATCGTCGTGGTGGTCAAATTTGTGCTGAGATTTTTTCATCGAAGGACACCGATCTGACAAGTGCACGTCTATTTGATTTGCCCGAAAGTCATATGCTCCGAAAAGTTTACATATCTTCCATAACATTCAAAAATGTTCGTTGTTTCACAGCAACAATGTATTATTTGGCTGAATTTGCTTCTGAGACTGTACTCTATTTTGACAGTAATTTGATTAGCTTTGCCAGTGTGAAGGAAAGTAGTATTGATTTCATTGAATTTGATTCACGGGGAGTGGAGTCTAAATTGCCCGTCTTACCTGCTGATCACTGTTCCTACCGAAGTTCAGATGTCGAAGTGCTGCCGTGTTTGTCGTTGACAGACGAAATAGCCATTCATGGTAGATATAGGGGTAAATTGGAACATTTTGACCATCGACTGCCAGTGTGTCCACACTTAATAACTCTAAGACTCGGCTGGTTTTACTTTACTGAAGCGCAATTACATTTTAAGAACCTGGAAAACCTTAGAAGCATTAAATTTTTCAACTGCCAATTTGAGTTGCCGTTTCTACGCTTCATGGTTAGCGGAATTTGCGAGCATTGTCCAAATTTCAGTCAGATGACGCTCTATTCCGTATATTTTGGAAATAAAGACTATTTTCATGAATTTCTTTTAATATTGCAAGAATGTGTTCGGATTGAGAAACTGAAAATTATGAGACCAAGTTTTGGATGGGAAGAAAACAACAACAAGAATGAACAACTCAATGCAACTGAAATATTTTGCGTTCTAGTGCGGCACCTACAGCGGCTGAATAAATTTATCGTTAGAGACGGTGGAGTCTTCACAAAACCAATCACTGCGATTGCTGTTGACAGAGAGCTAGTTTTCGCAGCTGCATTGCCCCGTGAAAATTTTCAATTTGAATTTTTGTGATATAGTCGCAAGCCTTCGTCAAGGCTCTTCCTGTTCCACTGCCGTTTCCGTGTGTTTTTTTTCATGAAAATAAATCTTGATCAAGTTGACATGAAACAGATTGTCTGTCGAAGATGATTAGTGTTCGTAAAGAATATTTGCGGAATGGGAACTAGATTGCAGTACTCCAGGACTCTTCGTGATTCCTCCTTCTTTTGAAGAAGATCTGTTTCCTTACCCACTTTTTTCGCTCATGCTTATGCTTTTAAAAGAGATCATCTTGAACTCTGCAATCTTGAACTAACTGACCTCGAACATATTGTCTCTACAGGACGACCGATGACAAAGAAAATGCAGTTCACTTGGATACGTTAATTTCGCTAAAACAAACTTGGATGAAAAGATTAGCCTGGATATCTGTATCGGCAGTGCTCCTTCTTTCATTAGCATTGACGATTGCGTTCATCATTCCTGATCTTATTGAAGAAAACCCACATCACGGAAATGATACAGGTTCGTCCTACGCAAACCTTTTCAGAATTATACAGTCGACCACACCAAAGCGAAGGCTGCGCGCAAATGTGTTTTGAAAGCGTGCACTGGCTTGGGATCGGTGTGGCCGATGTAATTTTCGAGGTTTATAAAAGTTATTATCGCTAGCATGTATCATTTTTGGAGATTCGAAATGTAGCTGTCGCATATCCACAGAGGTGGGCACGGAGGGCTCTATGGTGGTTTACGTGGATATAATTTCTGGAAACCAGAGTTCAATTGGCTCTTTGCGCTTTAATTCTATCCCGATCATTAACGATGTCATCGGCGTCCAACTGGAGGGCGAGGCATGTATCCTCTCGTTAGTGAAAGACACTGAAAACAACATATCGTTCCTGTATTCTAATACTGTAAAAAGAGAGAGACTATATGACGCACACCACCTTGATGTTAGTTCGTCTTTTTCCCAGGTATTTGCTCAACAAAAAATTCTTGAAGATTACAGAAAGAAGAAAGTCTATTGCCTATTTTTTGATTGGCAACAATGGAATGTGACAGAGACCGAAAAGACATATTTTCGTGCTGTGGATATACATCTTCCGTCTCTTGACAGCAGAATGGGCAGAATTAGTTTCTCGAAAAACGACTTCAGACAGACCGTGACTTTGGATGGTAGGTGGACAGCTCCTTTTATTCGCTCTGGTAATCTCTACTGGCCGCTGAAAATCGCTGCGCGTGATAATACAAGTATCCCGAACATATTTAGTGGTGAGTCACTGATGAAAATTCCTTTAGGCACCATGTCCACAAAAACTGAAGAACCCATCGCTAATTTCGATCAGTGTCGGACAACGCATTTTACTTTCCTTGGACAATCGCCAGTTCAAATTGATGAAAATGTCTGCTACTTCGTTGTTTTGAAATCGACGAAAGAAAGCGGTTTGTGTTGCATCGATTTCGAGCACATGGCTTGGCGACTGATACAATTACAACGTGGAGATCGTGCAACTGTTAACAGCGGTACACTGGCAATATCAGAAAGTGGGATGTTGTTATTGCAGGGAAAAAGCACAATTTCGTTGCCATACATTGTAATTTTTAACTTTCGAATGCTCGAAAAAGAATATAATCCATTCATAGTGCCCACAAAAGCGATTGTGAAAAAAAATTTTCTTGGAAACAATATTTCCAAGAGCGCTCGGATTCAGGACGCTTGCGTTAGCTCAGATGGAAGAAATGCTTTCTTTATTGACCAAGTAGGTGATTCTCTTATTGTTTGGAATAGCAATTTGGACACGGGATCTCAAGTTGCCCTTGAACCTCCGGTTACTGGTATACAAAACTACTGGAATTTTTATGAAACTTACTACAATAGGTATTACAATGATGTGAAAGGAATTTACGCTATAACGCGTTCGTCTATATTTTATATTATTCTGCTCGTGACCAATGAAATAGCAACCTGGAAATATTGGAATTTTAAGTCATGCAGTGTTTTTAACACTTCAACAACATTTGTAAGTAGAATAGACTTTAACAATGAACATCGACACGAAGAAGAAAAATACTTTCAACAGGACAAAAATGGATCACTATACTTCATAGGGTATTGGATATTAACGTTAGATAAAGGACTGGCAAATGCATTTATCCGATCAATTGATGTGGATGATAACGGCACAATTTCATCTCGTGATCTCACCAATAACCAAAATATTGAAATTAAGTTAGGCAATTATTCAAGGGATCGCAATAATAGGAGTTGGATCAGACCATTCATATTTGATGGCGAAATCTACTGGCTCGCCAGGGATATTTTCGATGACCATTTGATTAAAATATCACTTAAAACAAGTCTATTCAGTAAAGTCAAATTCACAAACTCTCTCAAATATTTTCCAGTTGTCAAAACCGATTACTGTTCTGCACCTGTTGTTATAAAAGACATGGTATTCTTTCATATTTTCTCCAATAACAATGAGAAAACAACATCGCTGGACCTTGGTCATGTACTCTACATCGACATGAATCGAAAGTCGTGGCACGCAATTAAACTCAATAATGACAAGAACTTGAATATTAAATGTCCCTGCACTTTAATGCGGTCGGACATGCACCAACTTTTTATATACGGACAATGCGGGGACGTCTCGTGTTATGGCAATAGGTTAATCAAGATTATCGATGTCAGTGATGTGGTGAATCTGCAGGAAAATCGCACATTTCCGCTTGGATACATTTGAATTTTTGCTATATTTTTCTTGTTCATTTGAAGTTCTTGTTCATTTGAAGTCAAACGGAATCTTGAGGAACGTTCAAATTCAACAGATTGAGGTATGTCCAATTTTTTCAACAATTTTGTGAAAAATGTACAGATAAAAGTAAAATTTTTGCAACTTGCAGAAGAATCAGATAGGAAATTAATTAATAATAATGGTATATGATATCAGCATACCTGTAACCGGGGGATCTGGGGGGGTCCACCCCCCCCCCCACCCCCGGCCGGGAAAAACCATTTTCGCCACGTAGTGGCGAAAAAATTTTTGACGTTTTTTGAATTCGCGCCGGAATCCCGACACGAAGTACCGTAGCGCCTACCCCCCTCCCGGACAGGTCAGACCCCCCCGGACCTCGAACCTCCGTTACTGGTATGGATATCAGTATCAAAAATTGACCATGATGATATGATATGGTATCAGCATCAGGATCATTTTTGGTATCCGTAAACTTTACTGCTTCGAGGTAGGCTATGGTTATTACGCGAGCTTCCCAGAACCAAAATTCGACGAATTAGTCATATATTCAAAGCATATCGCATGAAAACTATCACGGTTTCAGGCAGCTCGAACTGATTATGAGCGAAACGGAATATTAATTGATACGATATCGAAGAGTAGCTCAAACAGTTTCGAGTACTTTCTTGAAGCACTCAGAAACACAAATCAGGGTCATCTCAGCGAAATAATAATTAATAATTTGCACGCAGTACAAGTTCCAGAAACGTCAAGAAGTACACCAAACGAATTGTGCGTTGACAGTATCGCATGAGCGAGCGCAGGCAATAATATTATTAATGTGATGATTTCAGACAATTCCCTACTGGTTAAATCGTGGTTGGAAGAGTCAATTTTTGCGCATTGTCGCCATCCCCCGTTGCAAAGCTAAACTGATTGATACTGTTTTACGTACTTTCTGTACTGTTGCAGCGACGTTATGAATTCTTGAACGAAAGGGCTCCCTACCAGGCTTATTTAATCTATCTACGGTACAGACAGTCGATATTTCAATTTCATACCCTATGAACGCATCTAAACAGTATTCCTTAGTGAATGGGTACATTTTACACTCCCAAAGCTCCAAAATAGCCAAAATTCCAAAGCCCAAAAGTAACAGGGGGACAAGTGTTAAATATGACGCAAAATTTTAATTATGACTATGTCTCTGACTTTTCAAATTTCAAAAATTAATTATGACTCTGACTTTGACTGCTGAGAACGCCAAAATTTAATTTAGACTCTGATTTAATTGATTAGTTTAGTTTAATTTAATTTAGATTCTGACTCTGACATTCAGAATTGAATAGTCGTCATTGTATGTATAGTCGTAATGTATGTGCAGGGTTGCGCCAAAAAAACTGTAACCGTACATTTTGATCAGTTTCTAAGCGTCTAATGGATGAAAGTTGCCGAAAATTGAATCAAAGCTAGCCCATATGGTTCCTAAATAAGGGTTAAAATATCAGCGCAATTGGTTTTGTGTATCTTCATATTGAATCGACTTCGTAAAGTGGTCTCAAATTTGGGCAAAACAGATTAATTTTACATCAACTAAGGTGCACACCAACAATTACAAAAAATAAGGCAATACAAATTCAGATTTTGAGAAATAGAGCTTTTTATGCTCTTTTTTGCTTTACTACTCCCTCAGGCGTTCGCGAAATCCTTTTGTGCTGATCGAACATCGGACAGATCAAACGGGTCTTGCTGCGCGCTAGGCGAGGATCAGCGATAAAATTGGGAAGCAATTCATTTTTACACAAATGGATTTCGCCAACGCCTGAAGGAAGTAGTAAAGCAAAAAAAGCATAAGGAAGCGTTATTTCTCAAAATCTGAATTTGTATTGCCTTATTTTTGTGATTTTTGGATGTGCACATGAGTTTATGCAAAATTTTTCTGTTTTGCCCAAATTTGAGACCACTTTACGAAGTCGACTGAATATGAAGATACACAAAACCAATCGCGCTGATATTTTAACCCTAATTTAGGAACTATATGGGCTAGCTTTGGTCCAATTTTCAGGAACTTTCATCCGTTAGACGCTTAGAAACTGATCAAAATGTACGGTTGCAGTTTTTTTGGCGCAACCCTGTATGTATAGTCGTAATTAAATTAAATTGTATGTATAGTCGTAATTAAATTAAATTGTATGTATAGTCGTAATTAAATCATCTAATACAGACCTGATCCCCAAAATTTAATTTTGACTGTGAATCTGTCGAAATCGTTCGAGATTAATTATGACTCTGGGGCCTATTTCATAAAACAGTTGAGAGTTGAGAATTGAGAATTGAATTGCTTTATCACGTGAAGAATTAAGACTCAGTTGGATCACCTGAGATTCTTCACCTGAGTCTCAATTCTTCACGTGTTCTCAAACTTTCTTCTTCAAACTTTCTTCAAATTCTTCAAACTCAATTCTCAATTCTCAACTCTCAACTGTTTTATGAAATAGGCCCCTGACGTCACAGTCATAATTATTAATTCTGACATATCATAATATCCGACGTCATAATTAACACTGAGGGGGACTGATTGTAAAACTTGTGCGTTGTACACGTTTGAACGAGTAATTCTGTTCAATATCGTTAAAAAATCAGAACAAGTTTGCCATAGTAATATTATAATTTTCTTTTCATTTCAGTCCAAGTAGCAGAATATCGAATGTCTCGGGCAACAGCGGCATTGTTGCTGGTGTCCTACATGCAACACATATATCAAATGAGCAGCATCATCACCATAACTATGCGCCAAGGAACGGCGACTGAGAGAACTGGGTGCCCGGCGACGTGGAATAGCCGTATGACTACGATTGTCTTGTCAAAATGACCGGATGCACTTGGTACGCCTTTGTGTACTATGCACTGACCAGAAATTCGTTTCATTTCATTTTATGTCCGGTAAATCTCACTTTCCTTCTGGGGGGGTGGGTGGTGAAATGCACCCCACGGGGTATAAGGGCACACTAATAATGACAAAACATTGAACTTGAACATTGAAACAATAACTCTTAACGTGAAGGAAAACTGAGATAAGGCATAAATTTTTCTCAGAATGCGTTCTGAATGGCATGAAACGAAGTGTCAAAGAAAATTTCTGAGGCCACAGACACCAACCTCTTTTGTGCATAAGAAGACATAACATGTGCTCGTTTAAAATCTGTTCCTAAGGAAACAATTAACTGAATGATTCCGATGTGATATGTTTCAAGCAATTGATTGCTGACGATCCATGTTTGTTTTGTGTATTATTTCGGACTGTTGTTTATTGTGTGTTTTGCTCTCATTTCAATCTTTCCATTTTTACCCATAAGGTGTCGTCTCTAAATCGAAATATTATTTGCATTGTCAATAAAAAACATTCTTGCCGCATACATGTACCTAGAGGACCCTGGACGGACTCTATCCCTCCTAAACCCAATAAAAATATCCTGAACCCCTGGGAATCAGCTGAAAGTTTGTTCCGTAAAGCGCCGTTAGTTGAAACTGGCCCCGCAAATTATTCTCCGCGGAGACCAGTTTTAAGCGTTGCACAAATTGTTTTTTCGTTAGCCATTAAGTTGCGTTGCACGAATTTGTGTACATGCACGTGTATCCTGTCCGGAGAGAGAGAATTCCGGTAAGAATTCCGGCGTATCATCGTCGTACGCGGTTCACGTCGTCAGACTTTTGCCTGCCATGGCTCACTATTGATCATTTAGCTGGTCGGACGTGGGCCAGCAAACTCAGCGCCGTTATCAGTGCCTTACCGCTAAGATGACGCTGCGCCCTTGACGCAAGAAATATACGCCGCATCGCATTAAAAGCGCATAGGTAGACTTCTATGCGTGGACTGCAAATGCCATGAACAGAGAAGATGAAGAGCTTAGATCTAAACTATTTGAAAAAGGTACTGTGATACCTTCCAACGACACTGCACATGATGGTACAAGTTCAAGTGACGAGTTGGACGCAGACATTTTACTGGTCAATGCGGAATGGAATTTAGCACTAAAGCACAATTTGTCAGAATTATGTGAAAAAATTGAGTCAACCGAACTCTTGGTAGCATTAGAAGCCAAAGGTGTTTTTAGTATTTGCGATGTTCAAGAAATAGAGGTAGGCTTTTATTGCTTGGGCATTGTTTTAGTACCAATTGTTTCTGCTTTACAATTGCAGGCAAAAGAGACCCGGTACAAACAAAATAAAGAATTAGTTAGAAAATTGAGATGCAAGGATCAAAAGGCATTCGATTTGTTTATTGAATGCTTGCACGAGAAAGGTCAAACGCACATCGCGTTAAATATTATGAATAACTATGTTCGCGCTCGCAGTGCTCAAGCGGCTAACGTAGCCGAAAAATCGCACTACTCAAGTACGAAAAGGTACCGATATACGCTCCTTGTTAGAGCTGTTTTTAAAATATTTTTTACCCAAGCAGACCTGTGAGAACCATAGGCGTACTTGGAAGTTGGAGGGTACCCCTGAAATTGGGGAAGGTCCTGGAACCCTGCAGTCGGACATAGCCCTTAAGGGTGTATAGGCTGGAGGTGGGCACCGTTTTTTGGGCTAGAAGTGCGTTTGGGGTTATGGTTGATCGTCTGGGATTTATACTAGTATAACCCCCGTTACCCCAACACCCCGTCTGGTATAGTCATACCCCGCCTGGGGGTACGGGGTAGGTCAGACTCCAGCTTTCGATACGTGTACATGAATGGGTATGGGGTGCGGCCTTAGGAATCCAAATTCCGGGGTTGGGGATATAAGAGAAATAGAGTATTTTTACAAAATTGTGAAATTTTTAAACTTTTAAAAATCATTAACTTTTAAAAACCCTTTATTCAGCAGCAATGATCAGAGAGTTATTTATTAGCAGCACGATTTAGGTCTAATATGACAAAGCCGATTGGTCTCAAACGTCTCGAAGAAGCTCAAGCAGCATTAAAAGAACTCTACAAAAGTAATTTTAAAGAAGTGAACCCCTTTTCACTTCCATTCACTTTCAATATTGAAAATACATGGGTTTCGTTGTTGCTTATGAAAAACTGGAGGTCTGACGGAGAAGTAGAAGGATATAAACAAAGAACAATTGACGATCATTGTGAAATGATTGAAGAAGCATTCAAAACCAAAAAACAGCTTCTTCTTATCGAAGGGGCTGCAGCTAGTGGCAAAACAACCATAATGCGTCGCACAGCTTACGACTGGGCCATGGGGAAATTAAAGCAGTATAGCATCGTCTTTTATATTGAATTTCGACAAATTCGTAAACAAAAGTACGAAACCGTCACTGATCTCATCCACTGCGCCTTTAAAAACTTCTTGAAAATTGAAGTCAAAGAAATTATGGAACTATTAAAAGACGAGAAATTTAGCACAGATAGCACTAACATATTAGCACTGTTAGATGGATTTGATGAATCACCATTAAAAGAGCCGTGTGAAGAATTATCAAACCTATTTGCGAGTCGTGGCAGTTTAAGAAAATCGTTATCGTGTGATGTCATAATTACCACCCGTCCTAATCATCTCTCACAGCATATGGAACGCGATGCGATATTGAATTCTGCAAAAGTACTTGGGTTTGCTGAGGATGGACAAAAATTTGCCTATATACGAGCTCACTTCCATAATGATAAAGAATACCAAGCTAAAATGACTCAAGTCAAGCAATGCCTTCATGGAAATCAGAATCTAAACAAAATTGCTGAAACACCGCTATTTTTAGTATTTATTTGTCTGGTTTATAACAAAATTAAAAAGATAACTGTCTTTGGGCTCTATCAGTGTATCATTTGGTTTCTATTAGATCGATATCAAACAGATCACCCATCCACGGATGTTCCTAACTTATTCGGTTATGAAACCAGTGCTGACATGTCTGCCGAAACAGTCGAAGAAAAATGCAGAATAATTCAGGATCATTTCTTGAATTTCCAATGCTCGGCAAATTAGGCAAGATGGCTTTCGAGCTTTATGAAAAAAGTGTTTTTTCAAATGATGATTTAAGAGAATTCGATATTGATCAAGTTGTCACAAACGTTGGATTTCTCCGGCGGGAAGAAACTTACGATGATTTGCGAAGGGTTACACAATTCGTTTTTCCCCATAAAAGTATTCAAGAATTTTTAGCGGGCGGAATTTTCTACTATTGGCCAAAGAGCAAGGCAACAAATGAAAGTTTGACAGAAAACATTTTTATGAAGAAAATTGCACCATCGACTGGAAATGACAATACTGAGGAAGATACCGGTGACATAATGCTTGAAATTGAAAAATTTATGTGGCGAGCGGCTTTCTTTGATAAGAAAACCTGCTCCCGCATGGAAATAAGCTTTCAGAATTACGAATCGCTGTCGCTGGATCTGTCTATAGTGCTGACTCAAAAAGAATCCGTTCAGCAGCTCAACCAAATTTTGCGCACATGCAGTAATGTTCAACGGCTTCGCATTTACACTTCCGTTAATGTGGTTGTGACCGATCGGCTTGAATTTAGCGCTATGAATTCTCTTCATACGTTGTTCATTACCGGATCGGATTACCTTTCTCAAGGGCAAATTTCTGTTGAGATATTTTCATCGGAAAGCGCTGATTTGACAAATGTACGTCTTTTCGATTTACCGAACAACAGTGTACTCCGGAAAGCTGACATGTCTCGTATAAAATTTGCAAATGCTAAATGTTTCGCAGCGACAATGCATTATTTGTCTGAAACTGCGACCGAGGCTGAATTTATTTTCTGCGAAAATGTTGTCTATTTTGGCAAAGAAGAAGAAAAGATTTTGTTCAGTGAAGGAAATGTACAAAATGAAATGTCTTTGTTGCCTTTCTTATCTTCTAATTGCCTTTCTGATTGGCGAAATTCAGTGAAAGCAGTGCTGTGTTATTCATCTTTGTCAGCGAATCTAACCATTCGCGCAGAATTTATTAGTGTGCGTTTTCGCTATCAATTGCCACTATTTCCAAACTTTAAATCTCTCCACTTCGTCTGCTTTTACTTTCCTGAAGCGCAATTACTTTTAAACAACATGAAGAATCTTGAAAGTATTGTATTCTATAATTGTCAATTTGAGCTGCCGTTTCTACATTTCATGGTCAGCGAAATTTGTTATTACTGTCTGAACTTAAGTGAGATAAGCTTTGATGGGATACATTATAAAAATAAAGACTTTTTTCAAGAGTTTTTTCTGATTTTGCAAGAATGTGTGTCGATCGAGAAGTTGAAAATCATCAATCCTTACCGATTGGGAGAAATGAGAGAGGAACTCTATGCAACTGAGATTTTTTGTGACCTCGTGCGACATCTACAGCGACTGAAAGAGTTTATTATTATTATCAGCGATTGGAAATTGATACTCAATATTAATAGTGATAAAGTTTTGGCAGCTGCGTCTCATCGTGAAAGTTTTAAATTTTCGTATAATGAAAATCGTGAAACATTACACCCCTGATCGACGTTCTTTCAGTGAGAAGATTGGGCAAAAGGCATTCAATTTGTTCATTGAATACTTGCAAGAGAAAGGTCAAACCCACCTCGCATTAAACATTGTGAATAACTAAGTTCGTGCTCGTAGTGCTCAAGCAGCCAACGCAGCCGAAAAATCGTGCTACTCATGTTTCTGATTTTTGTTTATTGTGCCTTTTGTTTTCATTTGAATACATTCATTTTTTCTGAAAGATTTCGTCTCTAAATCGCAATGCCATTTTCATTGTCAATAAAAAACACACCCTTATCAGAAAATTTACAAAACAAAAACGAATCGCTCGGTATCTATTACTGCAGCTCAATATCTTGCGGACAACAGATGCTTCCGTAGTCTTTCAAGCGAGTGAGAACTCATTTTGCTGCCCTGGCAAGGGCAAAGTAAACCCGCAAACAAATCCCATTCCTTCATTTTGTCCATACGAATAAGAGATTACCTGAAAAAATAGCTTCTCAATAAGCTACTTTTAAAAATACAGGAGAAGGCTAATTATGACGTTACATCTATCTGACATATAACACAAATTTTTTGCTCTTCCAAATGAACTGTCACTGGGCTTGTAACAAAATCGTATGTAAAAGTTAAACAACTCTTAGCGATATTCAGCGTTATGTTTTATAATGGACTTACGTATTACTTATGAAAAACTTAGGGCGCGATATGTTACGGACCCAGTTTCACACAATTGTTGGTGTCAGATATCCAAATATCACATACAAAAGTGACATTCTACATTTCTGAAGTGCTAATTTTTCCGATTTTAAGTGTCAGTAGTACTGTCACACAAAACTTTTTTGGCCTCGAAATGTCATTGTAACTGTCTCATATAGAATATGACGTCATAATTAACACTGATTCAGGATCAAAAGCAAAAACATACGGTAAAGGGCGCCGCTGAGTTCGTTTGGTGCACTGCGTGAGTTGAATTCGAAACGATCGTTTCGTAATAGTAAAAGCTGGAACGCGGCACGCGTTTGTACAGAAGCGCGTTGATCGTATTGCCATCCAGCTGAATTGTTCCCGTGCCCGCCGCTTTCGTTACGATTCTGACGACGAAAATAAAGGGAACATCATGGTGGTGAAACTTGATGAAGCCTGTCGGTTGAAACAAAGCGTTCGTGTTTGACATGCTTTTTGTGCTGGCCAATTGAAGAAAAAATGGATCGCCTCTATTTTCAATGCCCCCAATCGTTCCAACATTCTAGAAATAATTAATTTGAACTAAGCCAAATGAAAGTTGATTAGTTGAGGATACAACAGTGCACTGATTTCAAAAATGATTGTCTTTTTTCTAGTACTCTGAAGACAACCAAATTTCATAAGGTACAAGATCATCCTCATAAGCGGTGATATGCCCTTGTTTCGGTTTGAGAGTTTGTTCAGGTATAATTTGGGCCATTCGTTGCAAGGCGACTAATTTCTCGACTATAGCAAGAAGCTTCAAGTTCAAGAGTTTTAAATATATAATTATGTGTTATGCAAAAAGCGCAAATAGAACAAACCTGTCCCATCTGAATCAGCTGAATTGGGTAATTGGATGTGATCACACCTATCGAAGCTTGAAATCTTCGGTATTCTCCAGCGTTCAACTTGGCAATTTGATTTCCATCGATTAATACAACAGTGTTATCCGTATTCGAGACCACTTGATACCAATTTGTACTGAGATACATAAGCGGAATCGCGACAAACTCAGTTCCCCAGGTGTTAACAGGCAGCAACATTACCTAAATTCAATAGTTTAGTACGTTCGCTAAGACCGCATTTTTACGTACTTTGCATAATGGGCTTCGCATGTAATAATTTTTCTTGGATTCAAGGAGGTTCAGGCATTTTTTCTAGGGAAGGTGGCCTCCCCTCCAACCTCCCCCATTTACATGTATGACGGTACTTCATGTTGGGATTTCGGAGCGAAATTCAAATTTTTTACCCAGCAAGGTCCGACCCCTGACCAGGGGGCTACACCTTCCTAGACCGTTCCCAGTTACAGGTATGATAAGAAGGTAAGGAGAGGTTCTTATAGCTGCTATTTCCGAGCCCACGTCAGCTGCTGGTACATTCCGAAAAGCCATACCGCTTCGTAATCGCCGGCGCCGGCAAAGGCTCCAAACGTGCACCCAGAGATTGCCGCGAACGGTTTGTTCCCGCTGATCATCGTTCCGCTGAGTAAGTCGAAGGAAGCGATGGACGCCACTTGCAGAGCGTTGAGCGTTGTAGTTTGCGTTCCAATTGTGACCTTTAAACATGAACATCATCACCTGATATAAAGAAATCAAAAATCGTTCAATTATTTAAGAAATGCCTTAATAACACAGCCACGAACCACAATAAAGTAGACCTAACTGCGTACTTAAAGCCTCTTCCTCCAACTAATTCGTCCAACTAATCTAATCCTACATATAATCTTAAATTTTTAATTATTACTATCAACCAAACTTCTAACCCTCGTATCTAAAAAGGGTGGTTTGCCGCCAGAAATGATTGCCACCAATCCCCTCTCGGCCTGCGTTATTAATATGTTGCCTTTATGTTGTATACTACGGATATCAATTATTTGAATTGAATGAATTTGCAAAGTCGAGAATAAATAAATTAGGCGCGCCAGCAACCCTAGCAGTCGTGTTAAGCGCAGCTGCTTCATAGAATTAATTTATATTTTCACTACTTACACTAAATATCAAATTCATCCTACGTGTTTATACTATAATACTGTATGAGCAGCGAGCCACTTTAATTTTCTATGTAACGACCGACTGCCGAGAAGTCGACGGTTTTTCGATTTTTACCTGCGTGTTGTCTTGGTAGGCAACGATCGCGATTATGTTCGGCAATTCTGGATTTGTAGACGTTACGGCCACATATTGCGTTCCCAAAAGCGCAGTGGGAATGA
>JAQGAX010000159.1:0-22184 GCA_034698105.1 Plectus exinocaudatus | reverse complement strand
GTACCTTTTTCATAATACAACCATGACTTCGTCGACGCCAATCCAACCACAACGGGACCTTTCTGAAGCGCGCAAACGAGACGCTTTTCCAAAAGCTCTATTTCACGTTGATTAACCGGCTTTTGCGAGCTTTCAATACGATACTTGTGCAGTCGCAGAGTTCTGTGGGTGTAGTACAAAGCGGAAATGTCGCACACCTGTCTGCCGGTCTGAAAACATTGCCGTCAGGTAGGCTAACAAAAGGCACCAGGACTTCATGCAAGTTTTGAAAAAAAATTTGGCAAAGAATCAGCCAAATCCGAGACTTTGACTTTTTCAAAGTGTCCTGTCATCCTTGATCGTTATGCGCAACGCCTCGTAAGCATATGGGGGCGTACCTGTATTAAACTGAAGTTGTAGGGACAGAAATAGTCTTGGAGAACGCCAAGACTAGCTAATCTTCCAGTGATAGTAGAAATAGCGTCCGCCAGACTATTTCCATTGCAGACTGTGTTGCTCGCTTCAAGCAAATAACGAGACGACAGTTCCAACGCATCAAACGTCATATCAGGGTTCATTTTGTATCTTGAGGTCATAGCTGCCCCCTGCAATTTCAAGCCGAATTTGAAAACATTATACATAGGTATGTACTCGAAACTCTGAAGATTAGGTGAGTACGATGAAGCGGAAAGCGACTTTGTCAGTATACATCCCATTCAAAGAAATCTTCCCAGTGCTACAGCGTGATTTGGTTCGAATTACAGTTACGGTACAGCACCAGCAGCTTTCAAAACCTTTCCGCAGTTGTGGTGTTTTTGAGCAAGTAAGTAATACATCTGATTAGTAATTGCTATGGAACTGTCATCCGCGGAAACCTTACAATCGCAATAGCCCAGCAAGAGCCACAAAATCCTTGGTCCTTGACAGATGAGAAATGATAAAAATTCTGAAGGGTGATGAAATCTAAACGCCAATCGATGGACGGCTTTGCGGTGACGTTGACGCACTGTATCGGCTCCTTCTGGATCGGAACTAGCGGTAAAGAAGGGCGCAGTCCGTTTAAAAAGGGCGCCAGTTCTTCGTACGACTGAAAAGAATATCATATTAACGAATATTTTACTTCATTTATGAAAATACACGGATCCAGCCAAAAATTATTAAGGAGCAGAATGCCGAAAAAAATCTAGGCATTGTATCAGACGTCCAAAGCCCAGAGGTGCATTGTATCGTCTCGCTCATAAGTAATGTTGCCACGGTAAATAATCCTACGGTAAAGAAGATACGATGCGATACGATAAATTTCGGTTCGAGAAACTGACGGTTCGATACGATACGATTAATTTTTTTCGATCAGACCGATACGATTAGTAAGATAAATACAGTATCGTATCGTACGACAAATTTATCGTATCGTGGCAATACTACTCATAAATAACACGTATCCCCGCGGCATAAGCTATGGTCAAAGTGAGGAGCATAGAATTGCTACTTGCGGTAGCTACCCTCATCCAATCTTGTGTAAAGCCAATAATTTTTCGAGCTATTAACGTGGTTAAAATGTTTTGCTACTTCCCCAGCTTCCGATACGAAGGTATTGGACCTTTCTGCGAGGATGCCTTTTCCCCTCAGATCCCCTCGTGCATAAGTCTGCTTGAGCTGGTCACTGGAAAATCGACAGTGCAGATTTTGATTAAGATCAATTTAATAAGACATAATATTTAGATGCAAAAAATGTGCGAGAAAATTAGACTGAATGTTCAAGCTTGCCCGGCAAAATGTATGAATATTACCCGCTTCGGCTAGAACGATAAAAAATGGCGACTTCGATCGCGATGCAAATCCGTGCTTTCAAATCGGAAATTAGTTTGTTTTCTCTTTAACGACAATAAATATATTTATAGTTTACTAATTGACGTAGTTATTAATTTGAATTGAGCGATTCAATTACAGTGTCTTGCATCGCAATTCGTCATTTTCGCACTCAATTTCGTCGTTTTAGCATACATTTTCGTCACTTTTGCATATAATTTCGTCGTCTTTGCATTTCATTTCGTTACCGAAATTTTGGCGCATAATAGTTTACTGTTCGTAAAATTATTTTGTTGCTATACACAGTTTCGCAAATATTCGGATAATCTCAAGAAATTTGGCTTCACGCACACCTTCTAGAATGTTCTGTACTCAGGTGGTATGTAAGCAGACCTGGGCAGTGGGGGTCGCGGGGGGTCGCGCGACCCCCCATAGGGGGTCCGCAACTTTTGGGTCCGGGGTGTGGGGGGGTCGCAAAACGTTTTCGCCACGTAGTGGCGGAAAAAAAATTGAGGTTTACACTGGATACAATTGGGTTTTTTGTTCTGGGGGTCGGACGACCCCCCCAGCTGACCCCCCTGACGCCGGAACGTGCCCAGGTCTGGTGCATGGACAGACCCGGAAATTCCGACTCTGACAAGTCTGGTCCGGAAATTTTTCAAGAATCAGCCTGGGCTCAGCTCCGGCGCATCTTCTACTGGCTCGGCCCAGGCCCACGGGTCGGTTATACATAAACAGCGAGAAAACCCTCCATCCAGTGTATGCCCCAAATTTTTTCGCCACGTTGTGGCAAAAATGCTGCGTACCTCTCAAAGCAATATTTGGCTCAAGGTACCCGATTGCCGTGGAAATACATGGATTTAAAAAAAAATTTATGGTTTTTAAAATAAAATAAAATAAAATTTTATGGTTTTTCAACTGGAAAAAGCCGCAGGCGCATGCGATTTACATAAAAATTGAAACTGCTCAGGGTGCGGATTATACGTAATTTCGCTGCGTGAAATTCGACCATTTCAGTAAATCGTCAATTACTCGGAGATGTTTAATCAGACCTTGATGAAACTTGGTGAAACAAAACTTTCATATTCATGCTACCGTCTTCTAAAATTTAACTGAAATCGGTCGAAAGATACAAAATTTATGGGCAAGCGAAATCCGCCATACGTGGGCCACCCTGTACAGCGTCAATAATGTCACGTAAGCATATGTGTTGAATTTTTTGTTCTATAGGAGCAATTCTGTTACTTTTGCTGTAAAGTGTCAGTAAGTACTGATGATGTATGATCAAATGTTCGCTATTTATTGCGAATTGATGCGAAATTAGTACCCAGCTAACCAGCGACCAGGCCCATCACCAAATTTCTGCCTGGCCCGAAAATTTTTCTCAGATCTAATGGCTCACAAAACGGGTCGGGCTGGCAAATGAGCATCACTGATTGCAACAAATTACGGGCCTTTTAGTATCAATTTTGTTGCACAAGTCACAAGCCTCCTCAATCAACTGAATAAGATTACGCTGCATGCGAACGGTGGTTGAAGAGAGCATAATTTCTTTTTACCGCCATTTTTCATCTCTGTGCGTAAATGGCTATAACTGAAACTTACCGAACAGAGTGATATTCGATTCCTGGGGTTTCCACTGAATTGCGCAATCCTCGCCCAGCAATCCAACAAGGATTAGCAAACGGATGATGGTGTCGGGTGCGTTGAGCAGCAAGTCAACCGAAGTGATGAAAAGCCAGCGACCAACAGCCGCTCGAGCAATCGCAGCCTGCGGCCGACGTACCGCAGTTCGTGGAGCAAGCGTCAAAGTAATTGTTTGTGAAGAGCCGAAAAAGCTTCCATTTTGGCCTGATTCTCTGCGGTTACGATACCTCGCCTGTGAAAATGTCGCTTATCAGTTGCGACGCGAGACGGGCATGGGGTATGTGCTCCGCTTCAGAGCATATGCCCCCTAAAAATCGATGGCCTTATTTTTGTAGTACTGAGTGTCTCTGTCCAAAAATTACCACTATGGGTCTATTCCTCATGCCACCCATGTCTACTATATGGGAGCAGGGACGCGGGAAATCTTTACGTCTTTTGCATACTAAAATTGTAAATTTCACAAGCAGTGGTAAGGGAAAATTTGAATTATTCTCATTCCCTCCCCAGCGTTTGGTTCTGGTGCCGCGGTTGGACTGCGGCAATATTGCGCACAAAATTTTCTCCGTCAGAAAGATTTGACTTGTTCATCGTCTTGGACGAAGTGTTAAAATAATTCGAATGAGTTGCTTTATTTTTAAAGTTTGTTTCTTGTTTTTGTCGTATTTTGCACAGAAATCACGACTGTTTCGCATGTTTATTGTGGACGATCAAATAGTATCTATTTACAGTGAAATACTTTGATAAAAATACTTTGATAAAATACTTTGAACTTTGAATACTTTGATCAAAAGCCCGGAGGGTCCGCACAAAAGTAAGTGTACGGCAGATTTAAAAATAGACCGTGCGTTACAAAACTTTCAAGGTCACTACAAAAAATTGGCAAGCCGCCGAAAACTGTAAGTCTGTCACAAAGGCAGCCAGTTAGAGCTGATCAGACGCCAAAAATGGTCGATGATCGAAAACCATTTCAAGACCACCGAAAAAATCTTTTTGCAGTATTTTAGGAGATGAGGAGATGGACTAAAAGGCCAAGACAAGAAGAAGACCGCTATAATTGTATAAGTAGTTTACTGTATGTGGACATGCTATATTTTTCACCTGAACCAATATTCGCTATGCCATTAAAAATAATTTCTTACTCTAACTGTGACTTTCGAATCCCAAAAGTTCATTTCTGACTCAGACATCAGGTCAAAGTTGGAAAAATTCTTGACATCGGAACTAGCACTGACCTAAAACTCTATATCATTTGTTTTCAGGCTCCCCGGCAAATCCTTGCCAACATCGAAAGTCAGCGGAAATGAGAAATGTAATTTTCATAAGAACACGGTCCGGATATAAATGCTATTTGAAATCGTCATAGAGGATTTCTATAAGACGGCGTTCACGTATGCTATTGCTTATTTACTGTGTTGCCGCGAATATTGTAGTCTGATTGTATACGCTTGATGCGCGGAGGTTGCGTCAAGAAGACGCGCGCGTCCATGATACTGGTGAGCAAAGTGGGCGCCAAATAGCTCCAGCCGATCTCGACGACGTGCAGCGCCCGATTTACGCGATCGTGGTTAAAAATAAAGTCGGCCTCCACACATCTTAACGAGTACACGAATGACAGTGATTAGACAATACAACGCACAGAAGCACGAATTTCTGACCTCAGTAACAAACGATTTGTTGCAGTAAACATCAATAAAATGATAATGCTGTCAAAAGCTAATTTTGTGCAAATATTATTGATTAAATCAAATTCAAAATTAAAATTTATTTAGAACATTTAATGTTGGAAAGGAGTTTGGGGATTGAATTCCTTGAATTAGCCCCTAGAGTTGACCCTTCGAAATAGAAATTAGGGTCCTGCTTTTTGCGCAGCTTTTTGCTCAGCAATGGTGTTGGGGAAATAATTTATTTATTTTGATTAAATTTTTTAATATAATTTTTCAAAATTGAAAGCTGAATTGATTTATGGCTACATTTTCAGCGATACTTTGAACGGAAAAGTAATGAAACGAAATTGCTTATTGGCTAAGATCGGCTGTTATTGGCTACTTTTTTCTTAGTTCCCATTCCTTATTTGCACTGTTCCTGTTTGATAAACGACCGGTGAGTTGGCAATCTAATGTAATTTCTCTACTCACTAAATGGTCACATTGAAACGGTTTTCTTCTCATTTAAATCATATTCCATTTTTTCAAATGCGCAGCAGCCAAAACGTTTCTTAACTCGAATCATATCTCCGTAAGAATATCGCTCTTTTGCTTTGTTTTTCTTCAATTATTTGGATGGTGTCAAAAATTAAGCACAAATTTAAAGTCAACGATTGTCCATAATTATTTCGATTTCGAAAAATTTCGGTATACTGAAATAAATTAGCGTCTGGAACTCAATTCAGCTCAGTCGAAAATCTCTTGTACTAAATTTTCTGAATGCTTTTAAAATAATTAAAAAAAAGCCAGAAATGGGTCCACGTGATGCGCGCTTAGAAAAGTAATTGATTATTAGTATTAACCGATTATCATCTGCGTTAACGGCATTCAGTAGCCAACAGTTCGTCGTCGTCGATATGAAGACGATGCCGACGATGAAGCGCAGGCTCTGTCTCCAGCGTCTCATGTGCGAGAACGGGTGGTACACAGCCATGTAGCGCAATCCCGACGCTAACATCCAGCACCACATGCTCACGCCAGTCATTGTGTGAATCAGAAACAGCGACATCTTAAAGTTGAAATAATGATACGTTAGTGATATGATAATGATATCATTATCGGGGCATTAATGATGCGAGTATGATGATAGTATCAATGATATATATCATATCCTTTCCTTTTTACCAAGTAGTGGCGGTGGCAAAATATTTTATTCATATTATTCGATTTTGCATATCGTCGAGTAAAGATCGCGAGCACAGACCTAACGTAGCGTGCGGGCCGTTATTTAGGGATGCGTTCTACAGATGCGATACAGAGTGACAATCGGATCAGACATGGACACGGGGGGATGGGGGATATCCCCCAAGGGGTCTGAGTCCCAAAATAAAATAGTAGTTGGGGGGAATGGTAAGAGTGAAAACGTGTTCCTGATGGTAAAAATTTCCTCCATATCCCCCAGCCGTCGAAGTGTGTCCATGTCTGAAGCGGATAGATGTGAAAAGGGTAAATGGGGTTTCGCTAAAGATCGAGTCGAATATCGATCCCCAGCCACAGGTGCGACATCTTTGCGGACAATCACGACGCGACATCGCTTATTGAATTGGCCGGAGCCGACCGGAACGCATGAACTGGTTCCCGCTGCGGGGAACAGCATGCCCAAAGCGCCGTAGTTTATTGCTAAGTGAAGCGCCGCAAGTGATAGTGAGCGAGCAAAAAGAGAACGGTGATCGAAACCGGGACCTCTTGCAGGGGAGAGACATAACAACCGGAGTCGCGAGGTAACAGAGTAGAGCAAGAAAGAGGAGAATGTGGGATAACGAAGCGAGTACGGAGAGACACGAATGCTCAAGACGAGTGAGCGGCTGTACGTACAGTTCATAAGGCACGGAGAACAAGGGGCGTCCGGCTAGCCAGATAGTTGAATAAGCGAGTTACCGTCAAAACCGTGCACGAACGCATTGAGACCAGTGTTGTCTTTCGTCCCGGTAATTAAAATTTCGTTCCTAATTAAAATTTTCGTTCCAGGAACGAAAACGAAAATTTAAATTTATTTGGGCCTCGGAACGGAATAGAAACGAAAATTTAAATTAAATTGGGCAGGAATAGGAAATTTTCGTTCCATACAAATTTTTTGCAAATGTTGGAACGAAAACGAAAATTTAAATTTATTTGGCCCTCGGAACGGAATAGAAACGAAAATTTAAATTTATTTGGCTCCCTGGAACGGAACTGGAACGAAATTTTAATTTATTTTGGAAAAACGACAACACTGATTGAAACCGTGACAGGCGATAGAAACAGAGTGACAGCGAATATACGGTCGACACGGCCAGCGGTTAAAACAGGAACTAACGAGCGAGTAATGAAAGTGAAATACTGTTGAACAGATAGAGGTGTAACGATTGCAGAAATAACGATTCCATCGATTCCGATTCTCAAAAAGCGGCTCTCTTTTCGATACGATTCTGATTCCCAAAATAACGATTCCTTTTAATACGATTCCGATTTCAAAAAATAACGATTCTTAAATATGATTCAGATTCGGATTTCAAATCAGTAAATTAGATCTAAACAGTTTTTAATTTTACAGGAAGAAGTTTGCACGAATTTTGAATTTGAATAATTGAACAATTACAAAAATGATCAAGGTAAAATTTTAGGTTTATTGTCTAGATAGGCTATGCAGATTTTTGGAAAAATTTCGCGAAGGTTGGTTTGCTACGACTAAGTAATGGTTAAATTGATGGCAGTCGATCTTAAATTTATGATAAAAATCGATTTAAGAAAATAATGTATCCTTCAGATGACTTGAATTTCATAGTGTAGGGAAATTTTATGAGAAGCTCGTGCGTAATATGTCGCACAATTCTTTTTATTGAATACAAAATATTTAAACGCCAAAAACTGCTCAAATTGTGTACCGATCAATTTTGCGGTCGGTATACCGATACCATACCTGTAACTAGGGGATCTAGGGGGGGTCGAACCCCCTGGTCTACGCCCTCCCCCTCCGAGAAGTCCAGACCCCCTAGCCTCGGGCACCCGTTAGAAATGTGACAGGTACCATACTGATGGTGCTTTCGAGTATCGATTAAAATATACCGATACCGATTCTGAATACCGATAATTAATCCGTAATCGGTAGTGTACGGGAAGCCTGCTCATTTTTGAAGCTGACGACCCAATTAAACAAATAAAAAGAAAATTTTGATCGAAACCGCAGACAAAGTTATTTTCCTGATGCGAAGATTAACATAAGTAATTTTTGAGAAGGAAAAGCTCTTGGAAACTATATTTGATCGAAAAAATGATTACTGCTTCTGCATTTTCTGCTCAAAAATACCGATACCGAGAATTTTGGTGAAAAATATCGCATACCGATATCGATTACGAAATTGGCGTGCCACCCGATCTATAACACCTTCTCACCTTACAATGAATTAGCCTCGTCGATATATGCAATTCCTTGCTGCCCAAGATAATGATCAGAAAGATCAGAATCAATGAAAGCAAGTCTGCAACGGCCATGATCGCCAGAGGCATGCCAGAACCATCGACGAACTTGTTCCCATCTTTATACCCCTGCGCGGTCAGCCGAGCAAGCACGTAGCTGTTGAGCACGATGCCAAAGACGCTCAAGGAGAGATAGATGTAATTGGCGAACTGTATGACTGCAAAAAAATGAGAATCAAATTCATTCTCGTCAACGTTTGATGCGATTGCAAAACTGCTCGAATTCGGCAGCAGGCTTTCCAATGATTCCATGAGCTCGTTTGACGCAAAGGAATCAATATCTGCTTAGGAATCAAGATGAGCCGCCGCCTACGATGCTTTGTGAAGTGATTGTAGCGGAGAGGCAGGGGGGCACAGAGACTTTAATCAAACGCGGAGGCAAATTGACTCAGTATTTTTACGCTCGACTGGGCGCGACGCATGCGCCGTTGCTTTATTAGGACTTTGAAGTTAGAATCTCACAGCAAAAGGTCCCTCGTGTCAAAATCTTATCAACGTTTGATTGACGTATTTATTATTTAATCAGCGAAGTTCAATTATGAAGACAAACCTTTCTTTGACGCATTACGTTTGAGAACAACTCATTATAGTTGCCTCTGTGCATCTAATTATAATTAACGGTGAATCTTTCGATGCAACGGACGCTGCCGTTCCAAATTCCGTTTGAATAATGAAACGCTCTGTACATGTTTTGAAGTCGCGTGCAAGCGCATAATAGGCGAACGCTTTGATTTCAGTAACATTAATCATGTTTGTATGCCACATACATTAATCAATTTTAGGCCATTCTGGCAGCGTGCACATTTGGCTGAATAAGTTTCAGTTTACAAGTATTCTTGGAACGATAGCAAAGACAAAAGGCCGAATTCTAGGGTGTATTAAGAAAGCTTCAGAATTTTTCGGTTTTTGCAACTCATAAAATTTTGGATTCGTAGATTTCGGTTTTTCTCTAGATCGTACTTCTCTGAACGGCAGTAAGAAATCTTTCCATTACAAGTTCTGCATAACTGTCCAAAGATTGCTAAGGCTTTGATCTTGTTGCATTACTTTAGGTAACAGTAAAGTTGGGTCATTTTAAATTAGTTTAGTATAATTATTAAACTAATCATTTTTCTTAGTAAAATTATTTAATAAAAGTACTATTTGCAACACTGCTGAACTTTCAAGCAGCATACTCAGATTATGAAATAAGTAATTTGTAATGCAAAGCAGAATAAATGAAATTGACCATTTAGAAAATTTTCTCGGTTTTCATGGGCGACCATGGTTTGCGATTTTACAACTTTTGTGCACTCCTATTAGTCGAAAGGAGGACAATTTTCCATTATGCAAAATACTATGCAAAATGCGTACAAGGATGCAATGCAAACTGCATTTGTGCTTTCATATTGCATCGTGTTATCAACACCATGACGTAAGTAGCGTGTGCTTATAGGCATCGTTTTCTTCAATATCATTCTGTCATTGTCAATAGTTCAGAATATTTTGAAACTACAGCCATGTTTTGTATGCGCCATGTCCCGTTGAAGTTTTTTCTAACATATTATTGGGTTCCCAGACGACATTAACACTGCAGCAATCTTAGCTAAAAGCCGCTCGGAATCCATCACTGAAAGTGTTTATCATTGGAGCTTAAAAAATGACGTATTTGAAGTTCATGCGCAAGTCTGGTGGAATGATTATATGAATAAAACTCAACTTTTCTTCAAATTATCTTTCTGTCCAATGCTAACCTCACGTACCCCAACAAAAATTCTCTATTATATGATATGATCAAGCTCTGTGAATATCGCACACACATCCTTGTGCTTTAACGTTTGTGTGTTGTAATGTAACATGAGCCTGCTTTTCTGTATTCGATTCTATGGTTATATTCTCGAAACTTTCGGTCTCGGGTAGGAAGGATCGGCTCACAAAAAACGTAAGCTCGGGTGCTTCCAATTTGGGACCGAAAGCTTCGAGAATACGGCCCATAGTGATGATATTTTAATAAAATTGACTTTCGTTCATTTGCCTGTGACGTCTAAAACGCTGTTCAGAACGTAATTCGTTGGATGGTTAATAACGGTTAGAACAGCAAAAGTTCAGAACCCTCATGCGCCACGAGCAAACAATCTATATTTACCCAGGGTAAACACAGTAGCTGAATGCCGCGGTCACGCTGCAGCTGGTTAGAACGCAACTGTTCGGCAGAGCTTGCATTTGTATTGCTTCATCGCAATTGGATAGGGAATTATTGTTTTTGTGATTGATAGTTATTCGCTCTTTCATATCTTCCATAACTAATAGGAATAAAAACAGGTACACATTTGAAGCGTATGAAGTTCTTATTGTATTGCATGTTTCAGCTAAAAACGTACTTTAATCAATGAGCAACAACAGAATGAGAGATCGACAAAAACTTTGCCGAACTCAAGCCATATAAATGCTTTCAGATAACATTGCAATGATGATGGTGTCCGCAACGCATGTATCATTTTATCGCTTTATATTATTGGCTATTCATCTTGTAACAATTATGTGTTCTCCAAGCGACTGCTTCCGGTATTCTGACATTTTGTCCATGCACAATTGTCTGTCTGAATATTTCGCCAAGAAGGACACGCTGACCGTCACTGAATGGCAACAGATGTTGCCAACAGATGCTGAAAGAAGTCAATACAAACAGGTCAGTATTTGAAACACATGGAATAGAAAAGGAGAGATAAAAAGAATGTAATAGAATAGGAATGACAATATAAAACGGGGAGGAGTTGGAAATGATCTAACTTGAATTGAACTTAACGTGAATCGGCTGCGCGCTTTGCGCTTTATATGCACGGAATACGGTAAAATGCGGTACGCTACCAGTCACCGACTCTAGCAACGGTTTCAGCTACTTTCTTCAATATTATCTGCAAATGATGCTTCTATTTGCTCGACTAATTTTCTGTCGCTTTTTCCTGAAATCGTCGACGATGTTGAAGTTCGACAATATCAGGTTCGTTCGATTTTGTGTTTACTTGGACTATCAACAATTTTATGAAAAAATAATGGGATTGGCGGAAATTTTTTTTGGCGCTGATTTGCACATTCGCCACGTAGTGGCTCAAACCTTTTTGAGGTTTACATTAGTTAGAAAGAGGATTTTCGCCTGCTGAGCGCGGATATACACCCCACAGAGAGCAAAAATTTTGAAACTATACACCTCCCAGACCCAAACGCGTCCCCATGTCTGGTGGGGGTACGTAACCTCCCCCCACGCCCAGGTCTTGACCACATTGACGAATCAGAGAGTCCGGAGTTTAAGTCATTTATCCACTATCTATTTCCCATAAAGGGAGATTACAACCTTCTAACAGGCGGCAATCTTTTTCCATTTCGAGCAAATACTCGGATAAAACACAGGATAAACGAGTACGATAATAATAATTTCAGCACAGTTACTGCATTATTGTTGAGAAAAATTTATTGGAAGGGAAGAACATTTTTCGACGCTCATGGGGATATGTGATTATTGCCGATGACAGTTGGTCAAAGCGAAACATTTTCCACTCAGCGCCACATTTTCAATCCGATTTGCATACAGACAGAGAAGCTGCCATGATTTTCAACATGTCGAGAAGCCGAGCGGTGGTTATTGCCGGCGCAAGTCGATTTGCAGTGGAAAAGTGAGCTGTTGAAATACCGTATTTACTGTTTTTCTGTCATTCTTTTATATCCTGCTGTACTATCAGAGCATGGCATACTATTTTTTCAATTAGTGGAATTTGGAGCGTTAGTGGGCGTTTTTAATCATAGGATTACCAGTGGTCAAAAGTTGAGGGTCTGCCAGTCGATTTGGTCCAAAAATTTTGGGGTCTGCAAAAATACGTCACTTTTCCCAAAATGTAAGATGTGCAAATTTTCAGGCCCCTTTTCCGGGTAAAATTTTCAAATAAAATTTGTTCGTGATGTCCAGTGCACTTACGCTTCATTTTTTTACTCATCAAAAATTTTCAGCAGGGAAAAATCTCCGTGTGTAACAGCGTACTACGCAGCGGACTCTTCACACGACAATCGCACAATGTTCTTTGTCGCCAATTCAGCCATGTTTGCCCATCAGGGCGCCTCATGTCCGCACGATAGTTGCGCCTTCATACAGTGGCATGGAATGGCTGCTGGATCTTGTCCCGACGCTAATGCCTTCATTTCCACTGGGATAAATAACGCGCACAATACGTACAACGTGCAAAATTTACCGGCGAATAAGGTAAATATTCAAGAACTTTGTAGGGTTTGCAGGAGACCTTTATATTGGCTATCAGCGGCAGCGATCAGCGACTCAAGCATAAGACAAACCAGGGCGGAGGGTCCAAGGTCAGTTAAGGGTGTTTGCAGTACTATCGGTGTCAAAATTCTGTAGCGTTTCGCTTGCGAAACTGCCACCTTTTGTGAAATTAATAAAAATGCAAAGGGTGACCCATGCCCCACTTTTCGATCTTCCGACGATGAGGGGCGGACGAAGTAACCCTTCCAAAGTCTCAGCTTTCATACACCTATGCGTTCAACACAAGGATAGAAACTATCGGGTCATTTGGAACTTCGTCTGCTGAATGCAAACGGACCACAAGGGCAGATAGATATCCAAAAAATCAAAATCTTGTGACCGTAAAAATATTATAATAATGAACTGGTATTCTTATTTGGTCTCTTTTCTCGTTAAATTTTTTCAAATAACAGATATGCTATCTGAAGTCGTTTATAGCCGTAATAAATAGGGACTGGCCAATCCTGATCGTTATTAACGATCACCATTTTGTTAACATGACTTCACTCTACAAAAATCTTGACCTGTAATCTTGAGGCTGGTAATTTTAACCGCTTTTACGACTTACCGCTATGGGCGATACCACCTTGAAAGGTTTCTCTGTACTGTGATAGAGCTAGAGGAAGGCGCTTTTCGTCGGGAGGGGCACTTGGTTTGAAAAACGATGACTCTTCTCTTTTAGGGGGGCACTCGATGTCAAGGGGGCAGTGGCACGGGCTTCTATGCCCCCTAGCTACACCAGTGTAACAGGGGCATCCTAAGCCACTGTCTCCTCAGCATCGACTGCCCCCTAAAAGATATATACTGTATTTATAAAAATATAGTGTTTGTTATACAGGGTGGGCAAAAATGAACTTTAAGGGTTTGATTGGTTCCTGCTCAGCACTGTAAGCATAACTTTCCAAGTGGATTTTTTTTCAAAGAAAGCCTATCATCTAACTTAGAGAATAACATCAAATTTTAAATTTTCTTTGCAAATGCAAATTTCTCATCGCTGTGCGTTTTTTGCCCAATAAGTTTAGTATCATTCTCTAAGTTAGAACCTGGGCTTTCTTTTTAAAATATCTTTTTGCAAAGTTATGCTTGCAGTGTCGAACAGGAGCCGATCAAACCCTAAAAGTTAATTTTTTCTCGCTCTGTATGTCCAAACCTGTGTAAAACCTTAAATAAAACAGAACACGATTTCAAAGATGTTCAATTTAGATTGTAGCTGCCTTCAATCAACTTGGGGCAGGAATCGCTAAAACGCCAAGAGATAGCGCCTGTGATCTTGTTGCTGCTGAGAACGTATTTGGACGATTAATCAATGGTGTAACGTCCGCGCACGTCTGCGACACTTTCGCGACATCTACGGTAAAATATACGATTGACAAGGTTTATTTGGAAGACGAAAGTTTGGACCTATTCTCTTTGTATGCAATTTATAATCATATCCAGACCAAGAATTCATGATTTTGTCTGATCCATCATGCTAATGAGCCCACGGAGATGCATTTCGGATTCTAAAAAGCGTATTGCACTTTTGAACATTTGCGATTAGATGATTTAGTCGAAAAATAATGAGCACAGCAATAATTTAGTCTACAAATTATCCACGGTATGAGCAAAAACAATAATCCTCTTAGAACGGTGATTATTTGCCGGGAAAATGTTGTACGCGTTGAAATTTTTCATAACTGAATTGGAAACAGCTATTAAATTTTGTCTGGCAATAGAGGTAGATGAAATTTATTATGTTTTCGCCGTTTATTTTGTGTTGTTTCACATAACAACACGGCTAATGTTCGCTTTCAGAAGGTAACGGGATCATTTGTTCACATCGAGCAAGAGCCTGATTTGCGAACGCAATTCGACAGATGGACGCAAACTATTAATGCAGCATTTCCTTTGTGATGAGCGTTAAGTTATAGCAACAGTAAATGCGGAAATATTGCATGACTTCAATAAATACGTTTAGGGTTAATGCTCTATATAAAATGTCTTATACGGGCACCGATACACAATACGCAATGGCGTGCGTTAGAATGAGCATGAGGGCGTACCAGAGTTGGCCAAGGTCCGGCGTCTGGGGGTATTTGGACCAAAATTTTTCCGTCTGGGAGAATATAACCCGAGATACCCGGCGGCCCACCGGACGGGGGGTATTTACGTCCACATCACATAGTTAGCGACTTTTATTTTAGTCGCCGAAGTATAAAAAAATTATTTTTTCCATACCCCCAGACCACTTTTGTCTCATAGGCAACAGGGTGCTCTGGTGGTGAACTCCCCAATACCCCCCAGTGGTACGTCTGGGGCGTACGTGTCCCAACTTTGACCTATTCCCCCGCAAAGTTGCGCATTTATTTCATTCAGTACTTTTCCGAATAATAGTAACTCTACAGCATCGCATCGCTTTTAATAATACATGTGTCTCATAGAATAACATGCTATTTCTGGATCTTCCCTCGGGGGGGGGGCACCTTCGTGTAGAGATTTCGGCGCGAATTGAAAAAATCGCCAAAAAGGGGGAGGGGGTGACCCCTGGACCCCCCTGGTTACAGGTATGGCTATGGCTACTTGCCAACGCTCTGATTATAACTGCCAGGCTTTGCATAGCTACCGCGTCTGGCTCGAATTCTAAATGCATGAAAATGTATTAATACAGGTGACAGACATGGACGCGGGGGATGGAGGGATATCCCCCAAGGGGTCTGAGTCCCAAAATGAAAAAGTGGTTGTGGGAATGGAAAGAGTGAAAACGTGTTCCTGACGTAGTAAAAAATTTTCGCGATCCCCCAGATGGCAAAAATTTCCTCCATATACCCCCAGCCGTCGAAGCGTGGCCTCGGAGTCAATGTATCCGACAATATTCATAACTCGATCTTCTTCGATAGCGAAATCTCAGCGTCACACTCACTCTCCACGTAGATCGGGGTACGTGTAAAACTTTTCTCAGCTATGAGATTTTGTACCTCAGCAATCCTATTTCACGATTGAAACTGAAACTTTTCTTTTGCGTGCTGCGCGCTGAGATCAGCTGCTGAGTTGAGATTTGAGAACTGTTTCTTTGTGAAACTGAAAATTCTCATATCTCAGCCGGCTGAGCTGAGATCTCAGCGCTGAGCTTTAGTGAAATAGGCCCCAAAGTCGATTTTAATATTAGTCAACTAGGAACGACTAACGTAGTTGAACAATGTGGGGCACGAAGAAAACCAGTTTTGCTTCGCGCATTCAATCATTTACTCTTTATTGTTCTACAAACTTCGGCAAATCTAGAAATGTGCGCATCAATGACACTTTCGACCTTCATAGCACTGGCATTTTCACAACGGTTCATGAGCCTAAGCATAACTAATATTAAAATTCAAAATCATATCAGTGATCATATACTTTTTAGTTTTCTTTTCAATTCTTTTCGCAAAGAACTGTTCCCACAGGTTTAATTTTTGTTCTTCATTCAGTTGTAGCAATGCTATCATCGTATCTGTTCGTTCCGAGATCACTTTACAAAAGCAGACAAGCATAGATCAGCAGGTCATTTTATCTAAAAACTACAAAACTTTATAACTGCAACAAATTCATATGCCTAAACAGAAGCAAACTTGTACTGCGGGTGACCCAGGGCAAATGAGTTGTGAAATAGTGCAAAAAATTAAATTATGTAACTGCAACTATTCAAGGAATTAATTCGATTTCGATTTTTTACATACGAGTAAACTCGTCGATTGCTTTATTGGTATGCTCTTATGTTGAATTTTCTTGAGTTTCCTCGGCTGTAACAGCATCATCATCTTGGTTTTAAATTTTTCCGTTAACGGAATTGACAACGGAACGGCATTCTTGCGCTTGCTGCTCATCGCCGATAAATTTGAAACCTCTCTCTGCCTGAAATTGGCTATTCCTAATTAAGTAATGCTTTCGTAGGAGTTCCGTTGAGTCCAAAAGTTCATAGCGCTGTAGCCTGGAAAACGGCATCCTGATCTGAGGAAGTAGCAATAAAATGCTACCGTACGTATTGATACTAATACAGTCCCAGTTAGAACAAGCGGCCATATTGCATGCTTATTTGCGCCAATACAATTTAATGAAATTGATCGAGAAGTTCCCCATATCAGGCTTAATTAGACATGAATCATAGATCAATCACAAGGCACCAGAGATGGGCACTGGGGATGTATTGGAGTGTACAATATATGCCCCCGAGATCCGATTGAGTTGAGGGTGTATGAGAATATTTTTGGATGTGGCGCAGTCGCTGCTTGAGGATCGGGGGCTGCGTCCCAGATCTCGACCCGTACCTACTTCTGAATACACCTCCTAAGACCCTAAGGGGTCCAAAAAATTTTTTATACGCCCCAGATCATACCTGCCAGACTCTCGGAAGTGCCCTCTGCAGGACACCCAAGATCTGGGCCAACTCCCATTACGTGAACTTATTTGCCTATAAGCGTGCCGAGGCGCACTTTCAGCCACTTTCCGTCGCTTGTTCTGGCCGAGACTGTAGTTGAGGGAGGTTACGAGAAAAATTGCAATGAGGTCGGGAGTACAGTGTTTTTCGGACGCCGAAAATTGGCGGTTTTTAAAAAAAAAAAAATAAAAAGGTTGCCAAGACAGCGCAAAATTTTTTTTGATGTACGGGATAAGGTACCCAAGCCCTTTCGTCATCCTATTGGGGGATAACCCACCAAGGCAGTCGACCATACCCCCCAAGCCCGATCTGGTGTCCATGTCTGGAAAGAGAGTTCACACATTTGATTGCATTCTTTCTTCTCCAGATAGCACTACTGCCATGTGAGTACCCTCGCTCCTCTTACACGTTCTCCCTTAACTGGTGGGTCAACGGTCAAAATTTTGCAGCAACTGAGAGCCCCAATAACGCATTACCTCAATAAGCAGCTCGATTCCTTGATCAATTGTAGCCGGGTGCTTAGCTAACAAAATCCCAGCGCTTCTTGTTTGTAGGAGTCGTAACGCATGATTTGGATGCAGAAAGCGTCTGAAGTAGCGGCAATATTTGACAAGCGGCAGGAGCGGCAAATACAGGATGGATAGAAAGTAACTATACGACGTTGTTTCAAAATAATTTCGCCAGATAGATACCAACGAAGCTAAAACTGGTCAATACATTCTTCGATCGATCTTTGAGATTTTATTTGTAATGTGAATTATTGACATCGGTCACGGTTTGCTGAGCTGCGACAAAATAAAGATCATATCGGTTTCAAGGTTTATATTGGTTTTGCCCATTTCTGCTGTACACTGCTCTCTCAGAAAATCAAGGAGTCTCGAAATGAAACCGTCGGCGGATCTATACATCATTTTTCCGGCCTTTGAGAGAGAAGGGGCTAAGCTACAACTCATACATGCAGACAGTTAGAGGCGGGTTGCGGGTCAGCGACAGTTCATGGGTGTTGAGGACCCGAGGAACAATCAAGCAGGGCCCGAGCATACCGAGCTCTGAAGGCCCCACTATTCCTGGAGGGTGCCCCAAAGCTTGGTATGCCGGGGCCCCTCGAGGACTGTGTTAGGTCGGGGGCCTGGGGCAAATGTCTCATGTGCTTGAACTACGTTATGATCCGGCCCTGTTTGAAGTTATCGCCCCAAAAAGGAATCAAAGTGGATGCAGTTTTGCGTGCCTCCCGAAAATCGGACGAAGGATGGACAACAGGTTAGAGTCCCTCATCTTTGAACCGCCAGCCCAAAAAAATTTGAATCTCTCGACTGTATACCTTGATTGTACAATGTACACCAATTGTAGAATATACGTATACACAATTGTACAATGTATACTACTTGCTACTCCATTTTTGTATTTTTGGTCATGGATCCTTCCATTCCCAACCATAAGCTCCAGCTACATATATGACTATGTGCTATACTATACTATCCTGTAGGAAAACTGGAAAATAAATTTTGTGCGAAACATACTATACCGTGGTGCTCTGAGACCTCTTAGGCAGTGCTCGGATGCTTCCATGTTTAAGTTGGCCGCGGTGCACATTCGTTGCAGTTTCATCGACAAAATACTGCTATAGATGTTGATATCGGAAAGAAGCGTGCGCGCTTGCTTGTCCAATGAAGTCAAGTGATCGGGTATCGACTTTAGATTGTCTAAATGGACAATGAAATTCAATTATGCATGCTCACGGGATACGTGAAATAGGGTGCGCCGCGACCAATTGTGATGAAAAAAGAAAGGGAACGAGCAGATCGGTGTATAAGTAATTTGGGGTAACATAACCCAAGTACGGCGAGTTTTCTGAAGCCTCCCAAAATTCGGTTGAACGTTATAAAACCAGACATTTTTGGGGTTGCATTGAAATTTCAGCACAAACTTGAAGAATTTTCACACTAAATGCTAAATTTTTGGTTTCCTTAACGGGCGAACTGTCGTAGATTTTAAATTTGGTCTTGCAATGCAAACCCTCGAGTCGTAATAACAGGTTTTGTTATCTTACGCCAATTTTTGACAGCAAATGGATTCGATCCAAGGTTCTCGAGCACGAATTTCAGTTTCTCCATCAGCGCAACCGCCTGGGTACCATCAGTGGTGAATGCGCATGATTGGCAAGTGGCAGTAAAATCGGTCGTGCTGTTTTCGTCAAAGAGCGCAACTCCGAAACAATCCCAACATTTAACAGAGCGCATCTCTAAGTCCTGGAATAAGCAGAATGCAGATAAACGTTACTGATGCCAGCTTCGGTGCCAGGTTAATTTGCGGTTCAGTTTCTTCGTTAATAAAGTAATTTTTAGGGATCGTGACTTCTTTTTCTCATAAACTGGCCGAGAACAGTGCTGGGTAGGGGATTTGGGCGTTCCAGTCTGCTTTTTCTCAGAAACTGGATTGGGATACCGTGCAGAGACAACAACCGTCAGACGGCGCAAACCCAATTCTATCGAGTACAATCCCAAGTGTTTTTGGTACTGCTAATTGCATGGCGAACACGTTAATGAAATCCTCACTCAACCCGGAATGCATAATTTTAATGAACCTTTTGGAAAGCACTATTACAACAGCCCGTTGCTGGTACCAGTCCTTTGTTAAATTTAAATTCGCTTACCCGTAGTTTATTTTTGCAAAGTGAACAATCACAGTCGAAATAAAAGCGAGATGACGTCAGGATCTGCCTTTCTCTTGTCGTAACAAAAGTGTCAAAATAATCGATTCGAAGCTGAAAATTTGCACTAAGATAATACTTGTATTTTTTTTCGATCTAAGATTTCGACCCACTTCACAGATGTCACATTTGAACGGAAAGCTCGTACGAATTCCGACGCGAGTGAAATTTTTTTTAGAACCTTTTTTCTTAGTACCATACTTGTTGCGCTTTACATGAATGTTCTTACAATCCAAAAAATTAAAAATGTGAAAAACAAAAAAGTTCTAATACAGACGAATTGAACATGCGTCAGTTACACAAAATATGTTGGAATAGGAAATATTCGCACCACGACCATTGTAGCGTCCCGATCAACCCCCATGCTCATTTGACCAAGAAAAAACGAAAAGAAGGATGAGAAAAGCAAAAATGTACTCGGGCCATGGGTCGATCTCGGGCTTCAAAACTATTTCTGTATATACAGCGAAAAAAATCATTTGATCCGTCAACCACATTTCTTATTGGGGTACTGGAACTCGGACCTTCCACTTTCACTTGCAGTTGAGTGCGACTGAAGAATTTTCAACAATTGTGCATCCAGTTTCAGACCCCCACTCCAGAAATAAGATTTTATAGTGGCATAACATTCAAAGTAGGTTCAGAACGGTCGGAAAAGTTCAAGCAGATCCATACAATATTTCTACGTCTATTGAGGTACCGATTTCGAATTCATGGCACCAAGAAAAATAAAATTTCGAAAGCGCAAAAATCATTTACGTCGGCGCTGGGATTCGAGCTCGGGAAATTATTGAGTTTGCCGTTCAAATCTCAAGTATGTGAAGCAAGTAATTAGATGATCCTATCACGGTTATTAAGATATCATCAGTGTAATCATCGTCGACTTCATCTTAGGTTATCAAAAATAGAGTACAGATTTGTGGGACCGCAATGTTCACCTTCGTTTATTTGCTATTAGCTTTTTGAATACGAATAATTTTTCTGCTGCATATACGTGCGTAGACCAACAAAGAATAATTTGATTTGACAGTCTGTCTTTCTATCTGTTGAAATAAGTAGTCCGAATGAACTTAAAAGTCTTACGTCTTTAAATGATTTTTGATCAAGGTCTTTTTTTAGTGATCGGATGACGATTCTGGGACCATCAAAGCTGGCAAAAACATCCGGATTGCAGGAGTGATCGAGAATGGAGGCACTAAACAGAGAAACGTTGCACAAGAAAGTTTTATTGAAAAAATATTGTGCCCTTTCTTCAGAGATGGGCAAAGTTTTGGGCTTGTTAGAGTTATGACGTTTCTCTAAGGGGGACAGCGGAAACCTCACATGGCTCTGGACCCCATTCTATCAAGTATAAATTACAAATATTTTTCAACCAAAAATACATATCCTACGGATCCCCTTGGAGGGATTTATGTATCCTCCATGATCGTTACACCCATGTCTGCCATTTTTCTTTTAGTGCTACGGGAGTGAACCTCTTCCTTACAAGCCGCGCATGCGAGAGTCAAAATTTCTCTTGATCAGTAGTGATTATTAATCAATGGTATTAAGGAATTGTGTTTCATCACTGAAATTAATATTACAATATTCAAGAATGGAGATATGAAACTAATTATTTAATTAACTTTAGAGAAAACATACAGAGTGGCCAAAACATAGTTCGGATTGGAGTCAATTTGAAGATAAAGCGGAACAGGTCATGCATGAAATTATTTCTTACCCGACGTACAGACCGAGAGCAATTGGCACATCACCAACGTTAATTTCAAACGAGTTTATGGTCACCTGAAAGATTGATCAAGGCATTATTTATACACAGTTAGAAATATTGCACGCAATCAGTACTTTCCCGAATATATCCAGAAGAATGCCACGAGAAACCCTCTGTTCAGGGCTCAAATATCGGTCCAATTCATCGCAAATATGGTGGAATTGATTAAATCGCTTCTTATCCGCAATAATATTCTGTTCATCTTCAACAGTTATATTTGGTAATAACCAAAATCGGCACATAGATTCCCTTAGACTTTAAATGCGTAAAATTCGAAATTTGGTGCGTATCTAAGAACCAAGCACCATGGATAAATTCGGCAACCAAGAGACAATTTTCAATGGAACTCTTCAGCAGTGTTGTCTTTCGTTCCGGTAATTAAAATTTTCGTTCCTAATTAAAATTTTCGTTCCAGGAACGAAAACGAAAAT
>JAQGAX010000158.1:0-22195 GCA_034698105.1 Plectus exinocaudatus | reverse complement strand
TCCGCAGTGACCGCTGAAAGCAAGAAACCCGCTTCGACGATGCCCGAAAAGACTTTTTTCAGACATTCAGGTCACTACTATTCAGACAAACAATATGCGAATCTTCAAGCTTAATTGCAGACGCAACCGAAAATTTGGGTAGGGAGTAATTCGAATGCTTCAATTGAGGGTTATTTTTTCATGAATTCAACATAGACCGCAATTCAAATTTTTAAAACGCATTTATTTCTTGAATTGCGATATTTGCAATGGCAATTCGGGGTTGAACGAACACAAAAGCCGCAGTCAGTAAGCGAGCGAGCATTCAGACCACAAAACGGTATCAACTAGGCAAGAAGACAGAGCGACATCGAGCAACAACAATAAGCTAGGTGTTCGATAGCAGGAGATTCCCATTCAGTCACCTCGCCAACGTAGTCAGCTATTCAATAAGGATTCGGTCACAACAAGCGTGAAACGAATCAGACAGAAGATATCGACGACCCCGCGATAGGTTTTCTCGCCAAGCACAAGAAAAATGTGAAAACAAGATGCGTACCACTATCGCTCCCTGTTCTTGACTGTTCGTCCACTTCCATCGCGTAGTCCATGACCGCGATCACCGTCTGCAACGAATAGACGCTGTTTCTCGCTTCAAATCAGATCGAATTGATCTTTTCGAGGACAAATTCACTACTTTTTCGAAAATGCAGACCACAGCTCACAGCAGCTACTGGCAGCGGCGCGGCGGCCATTTTGGAAACCATTCGACAGGCATTCCCCTCGAGACCCATTGGCTCGAGGGGGACGAGGGGGAACCGTAATCTGGCAAGTAATCGGCGGATTTCGCAATCATTTTTTAGACCAGCAGAACCAATCACTCGACCGAATTTTTTTAGACAGAGTGAGGAATTTGACCAATCAAGTTATTCCAAATTCAAGTCCAACCAATCGAGTGAGCGGATTTTAGACCGATTGGTTCCTACGGCTGCAGCAGGACCAGTGGACCAGTGGCAGCGCGCGAGCGTAGCCGTCGACAGCGAAAGACGAAAACGAGGCAAATCTGACCAACCGAGTGCTGGGGCGGGATCATCGACGGAGATCGTGAAAACGGGGTATGCGAGCTGTTTGAGCTGAAACGGTTTGAAGGGGTATGCGAGCAAGATTGTTCGCCGTTACATGTCCACTGAGACAACCTGGGACATGACGGATATGCGCGCGGCGCTCGTTGCAAAGGGACACTGGTCAAGCGGCAGCGGTGCCTCGTATTACATTGACCCGAAGTGCCGAAATGAGCACTACGTGAAGGCCTGCGATATCCTGAGCAACCACGGCTTAACACCGGAGCAGCGATTCGAAAAGAACGACAAGGCGTTCCCGTTTATCATGCGTTCTTTCGGTGAATTCGACAAGGCCAACAAGATTGTTTTCGAATCAGCGGAGCTGGTCACAAAGGGTACAGTTGTTGGCTGAAGCTCATTGACAGACTCCGTCGTTCCAGAATTGGGGGCCAATCAGATGTACGTCCAAGCGCAAAGCGACAAGGACGCAGCGCAAGCCGACATTGGTAGTGACGCATTGTTGCACAGTAGCCGTAAAGTATGTGCCCTTGCATTCACCTGTATTGCAGAGAACGTGAGAAAGCGAAGCGCCACCGGCGTTGCACTCAACAAACTGCGACAGCGAGAGAACCGAAATGCACAACAGCCTGTAACTGCACAAAACGGCTCGTATACCGACCAGTAATTCCCGTTTTAACTAATTTTTATATCGGCACTAATGGCCTTTGATAAAGGGAACTGTTCGCGACGGCTTCGACGCTGTGCGCCTCTTGGATGCGGTTGGCGTCGTCGGACGACATTCCCAAGTGCTGTGCTTCCAAGCTGAAGGCGGCGTGGGTTCATGCAGCCGACGTTGTCGACATCATCGATCACGGTCTTTTGCTCACCGAAGGTCAGGAAGGTGCTCTGTTGTTATCGGACGACGATGAATCCGACGATTAATTCGGCGATGATGATGTTACATTCATAAGTGGAATCGGTGCTTCTGACCATTATTAAAGCATAATTGATCCTTTACACTGGTTATACTGCAATCATTTTTATATTTGACTTGGTTGTCAACTGGATAAGAAGTGTAAATTGGTACATAGCCCGAAATTGCACACATCAATTGGAGCGATAAGATTTGTGTCAGCGCCAGTGCAGATTGTTTATGTCAAATGTGATGTGGTCTCGACAAGAAAGAGCGACTACCGTTGAGCAGTTCAGCCAATCCACCCGATCGGTGGGCGGATCGAGCGCGCAGACCTGCGCGGTGAGCGATGTATTGACGCGCGTCGCGAGCGGTCGGCTAAGGCGGCGTGTGCCAGGAGGCGGGCAGGGCGGCGTGCCGGATGTTGTTAGGTTATCCGATGGGTCGATGCAACCATTGTTTTCTGAATTTGGTGATGACCAGCGGACCATTTATTCATGAGCTTGCTCTCAGTGTTTGTTTGGTTGGACTCTGCGCGAAGAACACAGACCGGTCCCCGTGGCTGGCTGTGACGCTCTGTGTCTGTGTTCGTGTGCCGCAAGCTCCTGCTGCCAGCGATGACAGTTTTCAGTTCGGCGGCCAACGACTGCGACCATCGCCGCTCCTTCAGCGCTGGTGACGCCGACAAGAACAACAACGCCAGCAACGGCATCGGCACCATGTCGGGCAAGGGCGTCGACGCCAAGGTCTACATCGGCAACCTGGGCAACGACGGCGACGAAACGACCATATCGGATGCGTTCAAGCGCTACGGCCGGCTCAAGGCCGTCTTCATCGCCAAGCGCCCGCCGGGGTTCGCCTTCGTCGAGTTCGAAGACCATCGCGACGCTGAAGACGCCGTCGCCGAAATGGATGGCCGGTCAGTCAGTCAAGCTTCTAGCATGTTTTTTACAGTTTACTTCTAATTCGCGCTCATTTGTTGCAGAACGCTGTGCGGTCGGCGTATTCGTGTGGAGATGTCGAGTGGCAGATCGCGCTGGCCGGGCGGAAGACCGCCGAGCTATCTGCTGCGGAAGCCGGCGCCGCGCTACGTGCGCAGTCCGCCGCGGGAGACGCGATTCGGCGGCGGTCGACGGGACGGGCTGAACGGCGACTACCGTCGAGCTCGCAGCCGAAGTCGGACGTGGTCCCGGTCGCGGTCCCGGTCAGTACGTTGGCATTGCAATAACGCTGGGTATCGGTGAATGCGCGTAGGTGCGTTGTTTGCGGAACGCTCATGCACCGTCGGGCGGTTGCTCTGTATCTCTTATCGCTGCGGCGTCCGTAAAGAGCGTCCCTGGGGGTTTTACCGAAACGTCGCGGCGCCTAGCAACGAATTGAGCTGCGCGAAAGGCCGAGCAGCGCGATATGCGATGATGGTGCGAAGGGGGAAGGAGCACTGCGCGCAATCGGACGTACGGTTGGTCGTTACAGGGCGTGAGCGACCTTGATGAGTGCCGACCACCCAGTGTCCCCATTTTGTAACAAAAGACGACACAACACCACCACACACAACTGAGCCAACTGACCGACAATCACAACCGTCAACCTCGGCCGTTGGGCTTTCAGGTCGCCCGTCCGCTCATACGACGACCGCCATCGGCGCCGCTCGTCTCCAGCTCGCTCAAGGGACGCCGATCGTAGACGCAGTCGCCGCTCAGATGATAGCCCTCCAAGACGCGCCAGAGATCAAAAGTAGCCCAACAGTCCGCGCACGACTGCCCTTCATTCAGCTACTTTTCAGACGCTCGAAGCGGTCGCGATCGGGGTCGTCCGGTCCGGAGGTGATCGACTCGGAGCCGCCGACGGAGGCCAAAGGGAAGAGGTCTCCGTGATGGATTTACGCCACATAACTGGTTGCGTTGGTCGGTAGCTGGCAGAATGGTGGTATTGGGATTGTTCAATGATGCTCGCGACCGTCGCGTCCATTTTATCTCTGTGCAATGGTGTGCGTCTTATACTCTCCTCACTCGTCCCGGATTGTACTCCAGTGCCTGCTTCTCTCTGCGCCTCTGAGTCGTCGGCCTTTTTGTTATCTTTGGAGCGCTCGATCTATTCGCATTTTGTATTCTGTGAGTACTGTTGGACTCATCGTGCTGGTCAAAGTATTATTGCTTTGTGCATGTTCCAGGTTTGTTGCCTACCGAGACGCAAATGCCAATTAGTCTGATATCGTCTGTTGTTGTTGCCCCGGAGTGATCGCATGCGTGTGGTTGTCATAGTGCCACTTGCAATACTGTGATCAATAACTCGGTTGCCTGCATTAGCCGCTCCTTTTAGAAAGTACTCCGCTCTAGCTACTATGATCGTTTCAAATGGGCACACAGTCGCCAAACCTATCTGTGATTCTGACGTGTGCAATTCTGTTCTGCGTGGACAACTGTGCATGCGTTAACTGTTAATGCGTCAAGGCCGAAAAACGCCAATAAACTCGTATTGTTTTTCTGTACAATGTGCCAAGTCGGAGCGGACATCGATCAACACGTGCGATAATGGAAAAAACTAATGCAAAATACAGTTGGGTAGTTTAGTGGCCGAAATCAGAAAAGTCATACACATAAGGGTCGATCCGCGGCATCCCTGACAATGGTTCTGGAGAGGAGCGCTGCCTCATTCGCTTCAGTCGATGTTGACCGTCTCCAAGTTGGAAGTGCGCGGCACGCACTGGTCTCGGTGGTTGAGCGCGTCTTTGCGCACGCAGAACTCGCCGCAGTAGAAGACGCGCTGACACGCGGCGCACGTCAAGGTGGCTGCGTGGTTGCAGTTGATGCACAGCTGCAAAAAGGGCAACGGTACGATCAAATCAATCAGGCCAGTCAGAACCAATCAATCTGCTACCTTCTGGTGACTGCTCTTTGGCTGCTCGGAACCGTTGTGCTGTTGTTCACGAGCGCGTCGACCCTGAAAAACGACCCACAGTACAACAATCAAAACGAGTGTTCGTTATAAATGGTTTGATTACCGTTTCGCGCTCGGCGTTTAGCTGCGACGTTAGGTCGGCGATGGTGCGCTCACTCTGCGCTCGCAGCGACTTGATCTGACTGCGCAGGGACGCCGCCTGACTCTGCAGACTTTGCACCGACTAATAAAATAATGCAATTAGTCTGATATCGAGTCGGGAAGCATATTTAGGTCGGACCTCTTCAAGAATAGCAAAGTCGGCGAAAATGCCCGACGAAGTAGCGGTCTTTCGCATGGGCGACGAGGCCAACGTGCTGATGGGATTGCTGTTGACGATCTGCACGGGAGCATAGGTGATGCCCAGCGGAATGCCCTGCTGCTGCTGCCCATGTCCGTTGTTGTTCGATGCGGAAGTGGTGGAGACGGTGGCGGGCTTGTTGACAATTATCTGAAGCGATCGGTGAGCTGCTGATCGTCGCTCGTGCGGCGCGATGCGCGAGTGCAGACAGTGAGACCAATCGACCAATCGACGCCCGTACCTGTTTGCTCTGGCCCCCCTTGCCCGGTATGAAGAGCGCCAATGTCTGCGGTTGTGTTGACTGTGATGTTGACAGTTGGCTTTGCGTCGATTGGCTCGGTGTCGAGACGACTGTAGCCGATCCAGATTGCGTCGACTGTTGTTGCGACGTCTGAAGTAGGCGCAGCGTTCCGCCCGGGCTTTGTACCAAAGTCCCGCTCAGCGCGACTAAAAAAATTCCAATGCAAATAGTGCAAGCTACAGTAGTCAAGTGGCGCAATATGATAGCCGAAGAACAAAGCGATCGATGGGACGGTAAACAGTGTTCGCCTTCACAATGATGTGAGTTGGTTTTACGGGATACCGTCAGTCAATGCAAAAACCCGATGGTGTTTCGTTGCAAAGAAAGAGGGGTTTTGTTCTCGTACATTTGACCGATGCATATTTAATGAGACGTCAGAGGGCGATTGGTAAACATGTTTAAAAACATCTGATTAAAATGCAAAAAATGACGATTGCCTGATACCAATAACAAATAAAACGATAATAAATCCAATAACACTCGCAAGATAAAAGAGAGAAAGTAAATGAACGCACTTTGTCCGGTTGTCGATGGCATCTCGATTTTGAGTTGCTTGACGGGCGAAGAACCTTCGGCGTAATGGTGTTCGTTGAGGACGCTTCGACTGGTCGAATGCGTGTATAAGCGCTTGGTCGCCGTCTGGGGAATGCCCGTGTTGCCCGCCAACGCCGGATGAACGCTGCTCGACTTGCGCTTTACGTCGTGATATCGTATGGGTCCTTCCTACAAATGTATTCACCAATCATCAAAACTCATAGTCATCAATATGCAAATTAAGGCCCGTTTATGGTCAAAATTTGTCGATGGGTCAGCCAGAAAATGAGAGTTTAGGTCCCACCGCGATAACGTTAAGAAGTGATACTCAACGTTGTTTTTTTTTGTTAATACGCTGTTTTATATTCGAAAGCAGAATCGTTAATAGATTCTTGGTGAAACGATAGACAAAACGCGTTCTTCCACAACAATACAGCAAAATTTATAGATTTGGGCGGTGATCTATAATTGGTTAAAAATCTATGATTTAGTCGTTATGGTGCTAGATTTGAATTTCTATTCACAAAATTTTGGCAATTTTTGGTGAATGCGTTCTGGTATCAAACAGTTTCCGCCTTTTGCATTACGGCGGTAACGTTACCGCGCAGTATAATATATAGGCGGAAACTTTTGATGTCAAAACCGAAACTTGGCCCTAAAACTCACTGATTCGCCATTCCAGCAAGATCCGCATGTGCACGAGACCGCATGCACCCTGAGAATGTCCAGTTCGATCAGTTGCAGTAGAGATCGATCCTGAATACCAAAGGAATAAAGTACAACGCGAAACAGGCAGTCTTCCCAACCTGAAATTTAACGCTTCGCTTCCAGTCCTTGCACTGAGCTCGACCACAGAACGCTTCGAATTCGCTCGGGGTGAACCACTGGTTGTAAGCGTAGATGCACTTGCCACGATTGCCTACAAGCAGACAACATAATCAACTCGGAAATAAGTGCACAAATTATGCCACCGTACCCGATCCAAACTTGTCCAAATGAAGCTGTCCGTGAAAGTTTTTGCAGGTAACATCGAGTACGCCACTGTTGATAGCGACTTGCATTCTGAACAGAAGAAACGTTTATTAATAAATAATTACAGTCGAACCCGGATATAAGAGACCCGGATATAAGAGCAACCCGGATATAAGAGCCATTTTGTGAATTCCCGATCTCTGTACTATGCTACAACACAGGGGTAGACCCCGGATATAAGAGCAAGGAACCCGGATATAAGAGCAATTTTCATGAAAACGACATATTTTTGGTCGAATTTTTTTACTTTTGTCATGTGAAAAAGCTAGAAATTCATTAATTGTAACATCTATTTATCGTTTTATTGCTTTTGGGTATGTTTTCGAATGCCTGAACGGTGACTCCTCGTTTGAGACGAAGAGAACAACGTTGCGATGTCTATTGGTCACAGATAGAGTGATTGGTCACACACAGAACATAGACCCCGCATATAAGAGCAACCCGGATATAAGAGCCATTTTTCGCTTTCCCGACCCTGCTCTTATATCCGGGTTCGACTGTACGCAATTAATAAGCTAAGTTATGGATCGTACTGGTTGTTCAGCCATTCAATGTTCACGTTTGATCCATCACCGTGCAGAGAAGCGATATCGTTATCATCGCCATTGCCGTTCATATCATTTTCCAGCCGAAATCCACCCGAATCGTCAAATGTTCCGGCCAAACCTGCAACACACCAGACTTTAGCGGATGAACGCACTATTTTTACCCAGCTATCATGTTCTTCAGCTATTATTATCTGCTTATAAAGTTCGACGGGGCAACTCAGCTTTTGGCTGTTTGCCAATTTTACGTTGTTTGATAGATAATGCGGCCAATCAATTGTGCAAGAAGCAAAGAAAAGCGCACCAGAGGAGGATGCTTCGAGAGTGCTGACTGTCGTGCTGCTCGTCTTATCGTCATCTTCGCCGGTCGCAACATGACCGAGCCCCGTGTGCGGCTGCTGCGTTGAATGGACGCGGTCCAGCGAACGGGGAGACGACATTTCTTCGCCATCTGCAAACAATTCCTTGAAAATCCACATACAAGGTGATTGATTGAATGCAAATTGCATCAGCGACTGTGAGCCAATTTTTAGTAATGTAAAAGCAACGAGAGAATTGAATGAGCAACTCTAGTCCTGATTAATCTACGGTATCGTACTGATCTGACAAAATCATCGGCGTCGAAAAACGCACCAATTTCTTCATGGTCATGATTATTGCCCTCCTCGATTGCGTCGATAGCACCAGTGATGGCGCCGCTGCTCGAAACGATCACGTAGGTTGTCGTTCTGGATGAGGAACCCTCGAACTTGACGTCGTCGATCGGCGACGTCTCCATCGTTTTCGCGATCTCCGTCGATGATCCCGCCCCAGCACTCGGTTGGTCAGATCTGCCTCGTTTTCGTCTTTCGCTGTCGACGGCTGCGCTCGCACGTTGCCACTAGTAACCGACCACCTGCTCACAATGCCGTAGTCGTTGCCATTAGTATACGGTATTGCGGGAATTTAGAATAGTGCCTGTCACATAAACCTGATTACTGTACAAGCATGAAGATAGGGTGTGTTGGACAAAGCCAAGCAGGGTCGGGTCAACCCGTGGAAGCGCCCAGAGCCACATAAAGGCACCCTTTTCTGCAGACGTCCTTTAGTACTGATAGAGCGCCCATCGACGCCCATCAAGTATAAGCCTTTGCTCGACGCCCTGGAGCAATGGTTCCGAAGGCTCAAACTATATATAGCACGGCCTTCATGCACGAGCCTTGAAGACCTGAAGATAAAGGAGGTATGGATCCGCGCATATGTTCTCGTTGTTCTTGCCATTAACCCCTCGACACTCACTGAGCCAGAGAAGCAATAGCATTGTCGCTGTTGACTGTGGAGTTCCTATTGCCGTATCGTATAATCCGGTCCTCTTGGGCTTGTGAAAGTGGAAAAACGATGGGGATAATTGAGCTTCGGTGCTTCTTGAAAGGCCCATAGAGCCCTCGACAGTGCAGATTGCCTATGAGATTTCACTGGAAATCTCTCAACTTTTATTCTCTGCATAATATTGATATCCAACGAATGCCCGTTTCAAGCATTATGACACGCATTATGACTAGTGAGAACAAGTGACAACCACTACAGTTTGGCGAACGCGTCCACTACTCTATCAATGTCGCTGTCTTCAAGATCGCAATGCGTTACCAGACGAATCCGATTCGGGTCGAATGGAGAACACAATATAGCTGGATCCATTGCCTGAACATAGAAACACGATTGGTCCAATTCAAGACAAGGCGCATACGTCCAGCTGGTCACACAACGCCTGAGCATTGTTCTTGGGCAAAAGAACCATGACTATGTTGGTCTGGAGAGCAGACATCTTCACCGAAAATTTGTCCGAAGCAAGTCGGTTCAGTTCTAAATGGAAGCTGTCATCAACGATTGAATTCATCTGCCTTCAGACCAGTGGCAAGACGGCGCGCATTGGCATGATCGCGAGTCACTGTTTGTACCCCGTTCTCAAGAGCCATCATTGCCGCCGCTGCCAAAACGCCAGCTTGTCGCCAGCCGCCGCCCAAGGCCTTTCGCGATCGCCTTGCTCTGAAATATGCGAATGCCCAATTAGATGCAAGTCTTCATTACACACTAACCTATCAATAAACGCCGTTTCGCCGCAGAGAATTGATCCCATAGGTGCCCCGAGACCCTAACAAGTGATAGCACAACATGTTTACTGTCAAGCGATCGAAAGTGCATCAAGTTGCTGACCTTGGAGAAGCAGACCTGGACACTGTCAGCATCAGCAACAAGCTTGTCGGCTGAGACATTCAGTGCGACTGCAGCATTGAGCAAACGAGCACCATCAACATGCACACGAAACCCGTGCTTGTCAGCAAGATTTCTGACCTATACCAAAAGGATATACACCATATTTGGCAAAAAATGACGGTACCTTTTGCATGTAGTCCACGCTGAGCACGGCACCACCACGGTAGTTGTGCGTGTTTTCGAGACAGAGCAATTGAGTGTGCGGTTGGTGGAAATCGGTGCCGTCGCGCACGGCCTCATCTATGGCCTCCAGAGCGATAGTGCCGTCCGCCTCGTTGGCGAGCGTGGTGGCGCTGACGCCGGCTAACTGCGCGTAGCTGCCCTGTTCCCAGCGGTGCATGTGCGCTTGCTGACCGACAATCATCTCAGAGCCGCGCATCGAACAGTGCGACATCACTGCCAACAGGTTGCCCATTGAACCCGATAGCACGAACAACGCCGATTCCTTGCCAAAATACTCGGCACATTTACTCTCCAACTCTGATAAATTATGGGCTATTAAAGCAGTCGGGAGACAAAGGGTACTGTACCGTTCACGGTCACATCTTCCCCATAGACATCATCGCCGACCACGGCTTCAGCCATAGCCTTGCGCATGGCCGCGGACGGTTTCGTCACTGTGTCTGATCGCATGTCGATTATTTTGCTCGCGGCAATCTTCTTGCCCGCTTGGTAACATCGAACATGACTTAACTCGTTAACTGTCGCTCTCAGTATGGCTGACATGGTGTGGCGTAGTTGCGTGTCGAAAAATAACTAAAAACATGCACTCGAGGAGATGTAAGGTTGAATGCTCATCTGCTGAGCATGCGCTGATCAATCGCTTATCATTGATGTGACGTGAGCAGAATTCCATCGGCATAGAATTTTATTTGCTAGGCACCGAGGATACTACTTACACTGCATAATAGAAGAAAAACAATTCAGAAAATTAGAACATTAACAGTAAAAGAGCAGATGAGACACAGCAGAGAGACACAGCAAAATACAACACGCAAAGACGCATCAAAGATACAGATATCAATATCTGGACATTTACTTCAGGGCAGAGCAACTGCGCAGAGATTCCTGAGCTCGTTCGAATGAACTGAGAGCACAAAACGTGCGCGTGCACAAGCAGTGAACGAAACTCAAAGGCTGAGAAAAGACAGACGCAATTGCTTCGAGAAGAGATATCACACGTCAGAAGATTGACGACGTCAACGGACAGAATGCTGCACGATCAGGGATGTATCGAATGGTGAAAGCTCCAGAAAAGATTCAAAGATGCAACATGCAACACTGTACAGTCAATTGGCAAACACGCAAGTGGTCATCATCAGGCGAATGAAACGCGCACGACGAATCGAAATGTCAACAAACTGCAAGAAAGACGGTAGTTACTTAAGCAGCAGCCGAGAATCAGCAACGCTTGGGGCGATACGGAGGCGGTGGGTTGCCGACAGTACCCATATCGTCGAAATATGTCGACGTCGACGATGGCGTCCGATAATTGCCAGTGGCGTAGATTCTGCAAAGAGGGGCGATTGGGTACAATCGCGCAAGAAATCGAGTACTACTCACTGATCGCCGCGTTTGCCCGCGTGGCCATTCAGCCGACGATAGGTATGGTCGTACGTGTCGGTCATAAAGGCACTGACTCGCTGGTGACTGGGCGTCGTATCCATCGACTGACTAATGATACTGCAAGGAATCGGCGTTCGCCCAATTCAACTGTACACAACCGATCAACGCCTTACTAGTCGGTATAGGCTTCGGTGTTCGCGTAGAGGTCGCGGAGTGACGTCGCCAGCATTATCATCGGCATTGTCAACAGCAAACAAAGCAGCAACGAAGCCCAGTAGCCGTTCTGAACGAGAAAACATCCGACCATGAGAGTTTCGTAAAATTTGCAAGCGATTCAACTCACTATTGGATCGAGAATTTCGCCGCATACCGCAGCCTTCGTGGCGAAGGCAATTTTCCGCAGTGGCACACAACTGCTCACATCTTTTTGCATCTAAACCAGTTTCGTTTTCAATAAGAAACTATTCAACAACAGCATTACGGTGCATTACCGTTTGCTCGACGTGCGCCAAATATCCGTCAATGTACGACTTAAGCTTGGTTGAAATCTCGCTGGTCGCATCCTGGACATGGCCGGTCAGATTGGAGGCGAGCAACGCTTCGGCGTGCTGCAGTCGAATGAGCAGCGCCGGGATGCGTTCCGTCAGATTGGGCAGACGCGAGTTGAGTTCCGTCAGATTACCGACCAACTGGGTTAATCCGCGGCGTAACGGAGTAGCCGACTGTTCCTCGAGCTTGCGGACGTCGTTGAGCACGCGGCGCACCTCGAGCGCGCGCTGATCGGGCAGCTTATCCACATCGATCAGCTCTTGGCTGTTCTTCAACAGATTCAGCTTGTCAATCTGGTCCTCGATCTGAAATTCGCGCCGCCTTAAGCGTTACCATCACAGCCATCAATGCGCGCGACCAACGGACCGTTCTGATCAGTCTTAGCGGGATGCCAGTGACGTTCCCTTCTTTCAGCTTCTTCAGCTTGCTCGAAATCTCGGGCGTAATTAGATCACCAATAGTGTCACGCACACGCAGATCGCGCAGCATCGACTCCAAGTACTGGTCAAGCTGCTGATATGCCTGCATAATCATCACATATAGGAGCAGTTATTAACAAATGAACAACTGTCCTACCTGCTCCTTTTGCTTCTTCAGATCGTTCAAGTGGTATTTCTTATCCAAGTCGAAAATTTCGTACAACGTCTTGTTTTGCGAGCATCCGCGAATAATATCAGTCAAATTGTGTTCGTCAAGCAGTAATGTCACATCGTCCCTGCCGCGTTTCGTCTTCCAAATATCCAAGTAGCGCTCCATCAGCTAAAACGCGCCAACGCTCATTATTGAGCAACATGCACGACAAAGTTACCGCAACAGCATCAGGTCGACGCATCGGGTCATCGAGCGGTTCGCAGAGCATACTCCTTGCGTTGCCACCCACCAAGAAAAGCACCACGCCAACCACCATTAGCACTATCAGCACCAGAATTCCCAACGTAATGCCGCTGAAACACACCATTAAGGTCCGTCAGGTCAATGTACACAGTTCAACGGTCGCCGTAGATAAAGACGCACCAGCAATAAAGTTTCGATCCGGTCGTCCTGATGCAGCAGTCGTCTTCGTAATAGGACGGACGTTTACCGCAGCATCCGTAGAACAGTCCGAAGCCAAAGGCCAGCGCCATCAATGCCGCAACGCCACTGATGCTCAGACCGGCGATCCATCTGCAACCACCACGATGAGCAAACGTTATGTTCACCCGCAATTTACATACAAATAGTTCTTGTAGACCGGATAGCCGTCTGAAGTTTCCAAATGCAAACTGATGTAATGATATAGATCGTCAAAGTTGAGCTGAAAGAAAAATTAGCAGTAAAATCTGCCAGTCAACGCAAGAAAAAAGTCGAAATACTTTTTTGATCCGTTCCGAAATGGTTTCGGCTACTTGGAATAGTTCATCGCCGATTTCCTTCAGTCTACTGCGGACCACTGCAAAACAAACAATAATTATGATGGGGTGACATTGCTGAATGACTCACGGTTTTGCTTGCGGCCAATTTCCTGTTGGAACGTCGCTTCCAACTTGGAGAACTTGGTTTGAGCGTCGTGCAACAGGCCGGAAATGTTATATTCGCTGATTGCTTTCAAGTCTTTTCGCGTTTGTGCAAAGCCCGCTTCCTGCAACTAGCGAATGCGACGAGGTGAAGAGCGGTTACAAGCGTGTCTCACTTGGAACTCGTCAATGGGCAGGTCTCCGTGGTCGTCGAGCATCTGTTTCGCCTTCTGGCAGTACTCCTTGAAGGGGTCGGTCGTGCTCTGTAGACACGACGCCAGTTCGTGCTCGGCCGTCTTCCGCAGTCGGACAAAGTCGTTGCGCAATTTCTTGATGTCGTCGTCCAATGACTGTAAACTGTGCTCAAACTCCACCAACGACTGCTGCATATCCGTCGCCTCTGCAAAAATTTACCATTTAGGGCGGTCATCGCGAAGCACCCTCGCTAACCTTCAGAAATACCGACCAGCTCATCCAAAGCTTGGGCGCCGGTGACCTTCTTGATTCGTTCGACCAACACAGTGGCTGCATCTAAACAAAGTTGTTGTTGTTGGGCGAATACACGACGCGGGCAGACAATTATCCGATTACCTTGAATGGCCTCGAGCACGGTGTCGTTCATATGATCATAGTCGTCGACGAGTAGTTTTCTGATCCGCTGAAACGCGAGCGCATTAGAGGGGAGTGGTCAGCGGCGGAGTGATAGCAATGCGTACGTTGCCCGTGTCGCGTTTGTACACCGCGAGGTCGTCAACACTGCGCGTCAGTCGTCGGGGCAGCTCTTGAGCGCCTTCGTGCGCGTACTGACAACTGATAAACAGGGCCGCTACCGCGAAACTGAAATTACAGTAACTGCTATTTGCGCGTATGGTAACGGAAGATGGAGTGCGCGCACATGTTGGTGACGACGAGTACTGCCAGAAAGGCGTTGCACGAGCGTCGTCGACACGAATCGTACTTGAGGTCGGCCTTGTTCTTTGACTTGTACTTCTTGCGGCAGCAGCAACACCGGCAGCACAGATAGAACAGGTAGACGATGGTGAATACCGCCGCCAAGACGAGGCAAACACCGGCGACGACGAGGAACCATTGGTCGTAAGAGATCCACTGCAAAATGCAAGTGAGCGATATTATGGCGACTGTCGCGGCTGCGTGGCGGCGCTGGTCCCTCTCCGCGGAACGGTCGATCGGGTCAATGAGATTGAGAGGGGGCTTGTCCGAATGTTTGCACGTCAGTCGACTGGACGGCTATAAGCGGTTTGCGGGCGGCGAGGGTGGAGACGAGTGTTTTTTGCGCACGAGTCTTACTAGCCGGTTCGTTTGCTCGCCCGTGACGTGCGACACCTCGCGGACGTTTCGTGCACTAGACGCCAATCGGCCTTGTCGAGCGACCTTGTCCTTTCGATTCCCACCGCTGACTTCTTGATGTGCCGAATCGTTGCGAGTTTCAAGGACGCAAACAACTTCTCTATTTGCAGACGTTCGCGGAGAAGATGCAGAGGACCCCGGCCCCCTTCAAGGCACCCCGTCAGCCGGCCGATAGGCAACGGAATTTATTATCGTCGGAGGAGAGGAGGTTCGATTATGCGCGGACCCCAGCCGACATGCCCTCGCCGATATCCGATGCGAACGGAACAGGCAAACGCGTGACGAATATGCACCGGCCGACACAGCAACGCGGGGCGGGAAATGGGCTGAAGGACAATAGCGAACAAAAAAGCGACTCGCTCACCTGCGGATACCTTTCTCTGAGCGACTCCACGAGTACGGCCAGGTCGCCGACGAGAGCGTCGCGCTTGAGCACATCTGCAAACGAGCTGCACAGTGATTGTCGGGTGGGTCGGGCACCGTCGTCGAGGGTCCGAATAGCACCCCCGCCGATGCGAGTCGCTGACCGCCGGCGCCGCCCGACCGACGCGCTAATTCCTGCGCAAACAGGTGTGCCCGCTGCTTCCTGCGCTTGGCGCCTCCTACGGTCCATCTCGTGTAGCACACACACTTCCGTCTCTCAGCTGACAGCGAGTAGCCGCCGCACTACACGCGCATAGCGCAGATGACACGCGTTGCGAGCCGTAACAGAAAGCGAAAATAGCTGACCCTCGTGAGGAAACGGCTTTCCGATGCGTCCAATGAACCAGTTGACGCCGGCGTACACGGCCTCCATGGCCTTATCCTCGATCGAAGAGTTGAGAAACTCGGACGATCGGTACGGCTCCAGCTCGTGGTAAGGTCGAAAGCGCAGATCCGGCATGGCGGCGCTGCGGGTCGTTCTGTCATCGTCCGCGAACCTCTGCGATGAGTCAGCGACGACCACGCCCATGACCGTCGCCAACACAAGACAGCGACAGGTGGTCATGATGGTGCGGCTGACGAGAAGTAGTTGACAGACGGGGCTGAGGGAAGAAATAGGGCGTCGACGACGGTTACATAGCCGACGCACCGAATCTGCAAATGAGCGAACGTAATAGCAATGAGAGCTTGAGCCGACACGCGCGCATCAGAGCGTTGCGGCAGGTCCGAAGTGCCCTATTGCCATCTGGCGCAACCCGCTTCAGACGAACGATAGGATGGGCATCACTGGACTGATGGGGGCGTTCGTCGCTGACCGCCGACACGCTTGACCCGACGTACGCTTGCGCAACAAAGGCTGCCCGGCCCACGCGAATGAGCGGCGGTGGTGGCCGAATCAGACCGACAGACAACGAACGCCGCTGATCGTCGGCGCGGTGACAGTCGGTCGAGCGCGCCGAGTTGAGCCCGCAGCGCGCGCATTCGCCACCTTTAACCTTGTTTCGTTGACACAACCGCCAATCAATCTAACGTCCGTGTTGGCCGCCCGCAGATCGACGATGCGCAGACGGAAGGAGAGCGTCGATTGAAACACCGCACTGTTCTTCTTCGCACCGAGCAGACGCTAGCCGTGCCCGCCGCGTATCCCTGGACGACGGCCGGTCGGCGCAAAGACTTATCCACCGACCGACCGGGCATTCTTCGGCGCGCGTGTCAGCCGCGGCCGTTCGTGTAAACACGGCGACACAGCGGCGACTTTCGATTAGCATCGCCCGCCGATCGCGCACCATCTCCAGCAGTTGAAATGGCCGTTTGTTGGTGGACGACCGGCGACCACCGGGTCGATACCGATTAAGCCAGGTCGATTCCTTCCGAAGACGACCGCGTCGGACGCCGGAAACAGCGTGCAATCGAACGATGAGCCGACTTGAGACCGAGATCCGGTTGTCCGCCGCGCGCGTCCCTCTCAACAAGGGCCGAGCGACTGGCCGCATCGCGCCGACGATCGGTCCGTCTGCAGCGACTCTGATTGCCGGCGGCCACCACCGACCGCCATGGCGCGCACACAGGGCCGACCCGACCACCGCCCGCGACAAAACGCTCGAATCGCCGACGGACACAAATTGGGCTCGCATCATTGTTTGCGGCGGAATAATGCGCGGCCTGGCGTCCGAGAGTGGCGAATTAGATTAGCCGCGACACGAGACCAAGTAGTTTCATTGCGCGCGCGCCATTCAGTTGACGCGTGGCGCACAAATCGGGTAATCGCCCTCGGTTTCGCAAATGAATCCTTCTTTCTCCTCATCTCGGTTTGTCGTAACGGACGAACGCCAACAAATGGCGCTTGTTCAGTACGAGCGAGCACCTGGCTCCAGGCCTGGCAGTACCTACATAGACGCGGCGACGAAATCAGCGGCCGACGGCCGCGCGCGGATTGCGAGCGATTTGGTTTCACCGACATGGGACGGACGAATGCGGCAAAAACCAGACGTTCACTAAGTGCGTATCAAGCGCAGTTGTGTTTTGCTCATGCGCATTCTCAGACGCTCAGAGTGCCTAGAGGTCCATTTATACCACCGCACGCCACGGTACGGCAAACGTACGCTGAACAATATCCTCTATCGCGCTGGCAACTGAATCAAAATCAAACAATCCTGCGTAATACAGCACGGTGTTAGCCTATGATGCAGAGGAGGATGAGGAATTCTCCTGTTTCAACCATTTTAGACCTGTTTCGCAATCGATTTCTTCACTTTTCTTATTTTTGCGGCAACAGAGACTGAGAAAGTCATCGATCGTCTTCGTTTGAAACATACCGTAATATCATTGATCCTGATACTGTTACGTTGCTGGACATTATATCCCTGATATAGTAACATGTACCGCACTGCCAATAATTTTGGCGGGCAGCCTCTTCAGAAGAGCCCTGAGTGAGTCTGAAGAATCTCGCACCCTTACAAAGTACCCTGGGTGTTATATCTGATAGCGCTGCCCTAAATATTGTTCGCGTCGCATTTATCGAAGAATTGAAAGGAGGATGTTTTTTGGTGTTTCGAGGAAATGGTGTTTGTCGAATTTTTGGCTGATGAATAGAATTTCTAGGTGAACGTGCGCGTGCAATTGTGCTTGCGATTGCGGTGCATTTGCGAGAACCGACAAGCATTGCATTGGTTCACGGAAGAGCCGTCCGAAGAGGGGCCGACTATGAAGTGGTCGGTAACGGTCAATTTGCATTGAAGCACAGTACAAACAGTGTCTTTGTCCTGAGCAATGCGCAAGATCGAAGGAAATCCCATCTTTCGCACACTGAAGAATAAATAATGTGCAGCTAGCTAAAATATCGGCACTTTCCTGTCCGTAAATAATGGTACTACTCGTAGAAAGGTAATTCGCCAATCACCACCGCAGTTGTGATGCTCGAATTGAGCAAGCAGACGGACAAGCTAAAATTGACCGACGAACGACTGTCTGTGCGTAATACGCCGTAAAATTTAGCTTTGTGCAAGTATATACCACTTCAGCAGTAAATGGAATCAATCTAAGACCTTCAGAAAATGATCGCCAAAGAGGTACTAAAAGAGCTCGGTGATATTCTGCATCAGTCAGAAGAAATCTTACACACATTGATGAGATAGATGCTGGTCGATCGAATTCCGTGAAGTAGTCAGGCAACAGAACAGTCTTCTCAGAGAGTGCTAGTAGATTTGAAGTTAAGGCTAATTTATTTGCACTTACACACCACCACAGGGGTAACAAACAAGCTGGTCACTTGTTACTGACACTACAGTACACTGACACAACAAGCTGGTCAGTCAGCAAATAATGAAAAAAATGCAGTAAAGTTAGTGTCCATTCATTTGGACTTGCTTCGGGTTTTCTTTGTCTTTCTTCTTTTCTTCGATGGGTGCGGCCTTTATCGGAATGCGACGTTCCTGCTTGCCCTCGATCGCCATCTTCGGCGCTGTGACGGTGAGCACACCATCATGACTGAGTTGGCTGACCACCTGTTCCATGTTGCATTCCTTCGGCAGCGCGTACTTTCGCACGAAGCTGCGCTGAATGAATCCGTGCTCGTCCGGTTTTTCTTCGTGATGTCCCTTGACGAGCAATGTGTTATCCATAGTAGTCACCTAAAAGCTTTCACTTTCTCCTCTGTTTCAAATGAAAACATTTTGGAATGAAATTCTTCAAAACTTGTAGCCAGAGTCATTAGAGTAGAGTCACTTACTTCACTACATTGAGCGAACAGTTTGAATATTGGGGATACAACTGATTATCGAATCCCGAGAATTCGGAATCGGAGCTCAAATTGCTCAGAGCGATACCGTACCGTGATTTCCTCCGGCGTGAAGTGCGACACGTCCAGACGGACAGCGAACTGCTGTGCGTCATTATGAACATCGGAGAACCCCGTGCCAAGCTCTTCAGTCTCGCGCGTATCGGCGCGGCGCACGGGACGCATGTAGTATGGAGCCAACGACATTGGATGGTGGTGCATTACCGCTGGATGGCGTGGACCAATAATTGGCTCAGCGAAGAACTAAAAATCAAGTCAAGTTTCAAACAGTTTATAACTGAAATTAATTGAATTATAGACCTGATCAAAGAGCCTCTCCGGTTTGGGGAAGTCCCACCAATCATTCGCCGACGGAGGATACTGAGGGTGACGGAGAAGCGACATGGTTACTTCCAATAGTATCGAATGAGACAGTAGTGCGAGTAGTTGCTTAGAGAGTCGTAGATAGTCGGCGACGCCGCTATTTATGTGGATGCATGTTGCGAATGTGCACGAAGGATCGAATGTTCTGGATGTTTATGTTTACACCGCAAAGGCGAATGAATTGGACTGCCGCCGCTTCCCTTCAAAACAAATGACGTCATTCGTTCGCTCCGTGTGGTCGGCGACAGGCCTCTTGAGGAGAATCGATATGAAAGTTACATAGTAGCCGGCGATGTTTCTCGTTGCGCGTTCATTGTCTCATATTTATGACATTTAAAAACGGTACGTAAACCGCACTGCTTGAAAGTAACATTCGTTTGGTAATGACACATTGGATTTATAAAATATCTTGAGAAGAACCTTTTGCACAATCTCAAGAGAGCAGCAAAGCAAATCACCGATCTGAGCTTACAAATATACTCAAGAACGTCCAGAATAAATAAACAATATCGAAAAATAGAAGCAGCACTGCAACAATGTACTCCTCTGGATCGAGCTTGTATGTTTTACCGCCATCAATCAGTTGCACGTCTATAGCAATATACACCATAAAAATAAGTGCCATGATAACCGCGTAGACCAGGTTGAGGAATGTTTCGCCCACAAAGATGGTCACGAAGATGGTGATCAAACCGAACATCAACACGCACATGCCGATCACGTACATCACGCCCATGCAGCCGGTGAAGTCGTATTTGGCCTGAGAGGAGAATACGATGATCGAGACGGAGCAGAGAGCGCAGGTGCCCATCGCCCACAGTACAATGCGCGTGCTGTACATGGCGGAGATCATCGCCGTCATATAGCCAATGGCCAACGTCAGTATTACTAGCAGAACGATGTTCAGAGGAAGTTTCCGACGAGGACCTTCGCAGCATAGCAGAGTTACGTAGGTGACAAGGAATACGCCGAAGGATACCCAATAGATCCAACTGTTGCGCTGGACGTACAGGCTTGTGTTTTCAGAAGCGACAACCAGAGCAATCATCCCAGTGACAATCAGCAGCTGGACGGTCAGCACAATAAATACTTTTCGAATGAAACCGCGTCTTATTGATTTCTGATCGAATTGGAGCCCTGTCGCCAATTCTTCACGACCAGCATCGGGCACCGTTCCATATTTGGGTGGCGGCGGATCTGGCGAATATGCCATCATCTTGAAACGTTAGTTTGCAGAGACTGCAGAAATGATGCGACCCAACGCAAGACCAGTTCGTGTCTGACTAAATGGCAGTCCAGTCAGCGTTAAGACTGTCCGATAGTCGATCACATCAAAGATCAGTGTATTAATACTCTGGGGCCTACTTCAGAAAATTATTGTAAATACAACTGTTGTAATGACAACTGCGGCAAGCGCGGTGATTGGTAAGAAAACTGGACATAACTGGAAACAACCAGAAAATAACCGATCACCGCGCTTCCCGCAGTTGTAATTACAACATTTGTATTTACAATAGTTTTATGAAATAGGCCTCAGTGGGTTCTTGAATCATCAAATGCAAAGTCAACGTCGACTGCTGAGCAAAAACAGCATCACGACTTGCTACTACCTCTCTCTTTTCTTCGAACAACGCTTCTGATTTGTCGAGGCTGTTTTTGCCAGATGTTTTTGCTCAGGGGTAGACAGCGCCAAGTATGTCATCGAAACTGTACCTGAAAAACATTGACAGGTAAATAAAACGGTAGATAAAAAATAACGTCAACGAGCAAACAAACTGAATCGTGCACAATACAGCGATATCGTCAAAGAGAAATGTTTCGTCAGAGATTATAAGACGACTAAAGCCCGTATGGATTGGCGTTGACCAGTCGGCGCATACGGCGTGTGTTGCGATCCTGGTCGCGCATTTTCTTTTCAATTTCTGCATCGGTCAGCGTCTCCAAGAATGGCCCCCACGCGTCCGCATCGGCCGGATTCCGGAATGGACAGTCGACGGTGGGTAATGGAGACTCGCTAAAATCAGAAAAATTCGCATGAATCAGTGGCCAACACTAGAATTTGAATTTATAAAGCAAGTTGTATTTGTATCGCTTATAATACCGCCACTAGTATTTGCCATGAAAGTAAAACAATCATCCACCCTGAAATGCTTGCCTGAAAGCATAGGTACGCTGATTCCAGGACAACTGTCCGCGAATTGAGTAGGCGGAGAATGGAGGAATGGAGAGGAGGAGAATGGAGGAAAAGATTGTTGGAGATGTTGTCGAGGTGACCGCGGAACTTGAGCCACGGCCCGGCCGCGCTGATGTGGTCCGTCGTGCACTTGCCCTTCACCTGAAAATTCGCAAATGAACAGAAGAACGACGAGCGAGCAGCAGCAGCTGGCTGACCTTGATGAGAACGGCCATATCGGTCAAATCTTTGCCGTCCCATTTGTCAAACGGTGAAAGAAGCTGCAAGCGCTGGCTGGCCGGGTCGACATCAACGCGCATCTTCGATCCGTCGACCGGCGGCTCCTGGTAAGTGTCCTCTCCCGGATCGTAGCCGCGAGAAGGCAAATCGTCACCAGACGGCACTTCCAACTTGAACTTCGAGCCTGCACACAAAACATTGGAATTAAAAAAAAAAAGAGAAAGGCTTCTCAACATACCATCGGCAGCGGTCAGATAGTCCTTGGTGGGATCGAAGTCGAGTGTGCCGGCAAGCGACAGAGCAGTAACAATTTCGGGCGAGGTGACGAAAGCATGCGTGGCCGGGTTGGCGTCGTTGCGTCCGGTGAA
>JAQGAX010000157.1:0-22251 GCA_034698105.1 Plectus exinocaudatus | reverse complement strand
TTCACTTTTGGGCAACAATCATTCCAATAGTGTCCTCGCAACGAAAATAAATTACTGTAAATACCCGTTGGGGTACTCTTCGGCGACTTTTTGAGGGGCGAAAAGTGATCTAAGGGGGTCGAATTTGAAAAAACTGAGTATGTAGCGATGATCAACGTGCTTTACTTGACGTTCTGTCAAATTTTCGTTTTTCGACTTCAGTTCCCCTTTAAAGCCACTGCAAGCAACCGAGTGAGATTTCGCTCGAATCTTTATTTTGCCAGACAATTGCACTAATTACGAGTAAAGCAGGGGGCTGAAACGATAGTAGCACACACAGAAATAGTAATGCCAAGTTACGACGCGTTGATTTGAGTCTCTGACACAGAATTTGATGATAATCAGTCATGCGAATTCAACTTTTTGTTATTTGTTGGCTTGTAAAAATGTAAAAAGGTTGAAATTGTGATTGCATACGTAGAAATAGTAGCACGGAGACTATAAGCCTAGGGGTACCGAACCCCAGTGATTCGACCATGAAAACTCAACCCTCCGCTTACGATCTACGTGACCACATCTGACTATATCGATGAATACAACATTTATTTCATTGACATAATGTCTGTTTTTTTCAGTCCATTTTGTTTAAGGAAACATTATTGAAAGGACAATACATTACTGCCTGAAAAATATCTGTAAATTATGTGAGCTCTATAACTTTGGCAAAACTTCTTTAAATGTTCATAAAGCATGGATATCATTTATGAATTTTGAATTTCAAAACTTAAAATTTATTTGCGGCGTAATTTATGAATCATCCGTGCAATCGCTGCAATAACCGTTAACGCAAACAAGAAATACTCGTTATCAGATGCGTAGCTCTTAGCTGTTAGCAGTTTTATAGTAAGCTATTGGAATACCTGCCAATTTGAACTTGTCTTATCATGTGCTGCACAGGCGAAGTAGAATGACAAAACAGTTTTGCTGTCCATAACTGCAGACTGCTTTTGTCGATCTACATCAGACATGGGCACCGGTTTGGGCTTGGGGGTTATGGTCGACTGTCCGGGTGGGTTATATAACCCCCCAATAGGATGACCAAGGCTTTGGCTTGAGTATCTTATAGCAAAAAAAAATTTTCGTCCCGTCTTGGCGACTTTTTTTTTAGAAAAAAGGTCTTAGTCGCCAGGCCAATTTTCGGCTTTCGGCCTCCGAAAAACACTGTACTTCCCCTTTCTCATTGAAAAATTTCTCATAACCCCCAACCAATTTTTCCAATTCCTATCGGATCACTTGGGGGTTAGATAACCCCCATAACCCCCCATGCCCCTGTCTGATCTACATATAAGTCTGTGTATTGGATATAAAAGAGCTATTAATTGAACAACAATTTACTGACATCGTGATTCGAGAAATATTGTCCAACATTGATTATTTTTCGGAAAGTCGAAAATGTCATACACAAAAAATGAAATGAGACAACTGTACGAGAAAGCAAAACAGTTCGTGAAGTCAAATGATGATGTTCGATTGTTCGACGAATCGGTTTTCAGTCGCTGTAAACCTGAGCTTTATTATGCAGATATCGAGAAAAACAAAGGAAATATTGAGCAACCATATATAAAAGATCGAAATGGACATAGAAAATCGCCCATTAATGGTCGAATCAAAGGACTCTTTTTTAACGTTGGTGAAGTTAGTCGCTCTCCATTTGGCGACATTTGCTACGAATTTGAGCTCAAAGATTTGATCAATGATTCAGAGTTTGAATTATTTTTCGCTGACTTTTATTGTCCGAAAAATTTCAATCAAGCGTATCGTAACCCTATTCATAAAATTACATTAGTCATTGCCAAGAAACAAACCAGAACTCACCAATTTTGCAAAGATCATCTCATATCGCTAAATTGGCGCAGCAATGACTTCTTCTGTTTGCAGCAAAATAATAGAAGCTGCAAGGCGGTCGCAGCAATACACGGTCGCAGCTTATGGCTGGAAATTTTATACTCAGAACTTATAGACTTGAGCGAAGGTGAAAAATACAGAGTGGATAAAATCGGTAAGGGACATTCGAAGCCCGAAGGAATTCCATCAAATGAAGATTGCGATATTTGCTCCGTTCCAGTTCAAATGTTAGACCATAATGCCATCAGCTATAATAACAGATCTTACGGAAGCACTGGTTATAGCAAAACTGGCGATCGTGATGACGGGGTCATGCCAAGGAGCCAAAGCGTCTTGAAGCCTCCTCGAGGAATTTCTCGCGGCAGGGCGCAACCTCGATATCAGCCGTCTGATCGTTCTAATTCGGCGCCTAGGAACCATAATCCCCTTGCTGGCTACAGCAATGGAACGGGCCAGAGTAACGCATATTATGGAAGCACCGGTAATCGCGACATCGGCTATAATGACAAGAGAAGAACACCCTCCGGTGGCTCTGGTTGTTGCACTGGATGCTTATGTGGTTGCACAAGACTCTTTGCGAGACTAGGGGAAGTCGCTCAGAGATTGTTTGGTTTGCGTTAAGATAGCATATAGATCGGATTTCTCTATCGGTTACTATATTCTATTGCGTTTAATTTTCTATTGTACATTTTTCTTCAAACCTTAATGAGCAGCTTTTAGAATTATGCGGATTTATATTTATATCTCATTTGTCCCTTCATGAGTTGACGTCGGTTGCCAGCATTGGTTGCATCTATTCCCTCAACCCATTTCTTTCTTGTGTTCGACTGCCTAATTTGTATTGCTTTCTGCTCGTTTGCGTACAGTATAATCATTTATGTGCTTAAATCTGTTCCTCTACTGTTTTCTGTCGAACTGTGCCGCAATTTTGAAGAATAATTAAACAAATACAGCTCCCCTGGGACGGTTGCGCAGCCAGTCATCGAACTCTGACGGACAGTAGGGCAATAATGGATTCTACATATAATAGCCGTAATAATGCAGCCAACAGCAATCATAAAACACGAGGACACGTTTTTTGCTTTCCACCATTATAGTTCACCCTAAAATCCGAAGTTAACGAATGTTCTTTTGATTTTGATATCTGTCAAAATTTACCAAATGTTTAACAGAATCTATTGCAAGCTAAAATTTTTGAACTGATAGAGCACTCGGAGCATCCCTTTCCAGTCGTATTATTTAAGTCGTTATTAGCATCTCCTTCTGAAAATTGCGAAACAATGATCGAGGTACACGGTAAGCAGACCTGGGCGTGGGTGATTACGGGGGGTACGGAGGTACGTACCCCCACCCGGGTTTATATCTCGGTCTTATAGCGTTGTAACCCCAGAAAATCAATATCGACGACTGAGTATCAAAATTCCCTGTACTGTGTACCCCCAGAAAATTTTGGGTGCCCAGGTCTGACGGTAAGTCATTGAAAAGGGAGAGCAAGAGGCGTATTTCATTGATATTTCTAGTGATCTCTTACGAATTCTGAACCCAGATTTGAGCAAAAATTGCTTTTGAATATCATTCATTTTATGGTCACAGATATTTTCAAAAGAGCAAACTTTTGCATTATTCATCGTTTGGTAGCCGCCTTCTTTCAGTGGTCAGCAAATTGCGATCATTAACATAGTTTAAAAGTACTAATGAACACCAAACGACAAACGAAGGACATTTGCTCAAAAAGACTTGTGATTCATGCGCAGGTGAGCCCGGGAGTCCAAACAATTATCGAGAGCTCAACTAAGACATCACTGCCACCTGAGCTTATTACAGTATTTAAAACAAAGATGATCGAGGACATTTCAGTGAAAACTGAAAGTGCGGATCTGCCCAGCACAGGGTATCTCTGACTATGACCAGTTGCTTGGGGATGTACAGAGCGCATTGCAACCTGATCAGCAAGGAACAGCAAGGATACTGTATATTGTTATTTGATTCAGTGTCAGTCATTTTTGCTGCAGAAAATCTTTTTTTCAGGCGGTGACCACTAAATATTCATGCCTAATCGATTTATAATCTTTCGTTGCTGTTGGTTGCATTAAAATGTGATTAGTCGCCTGCGTCATTCAGTGACATCTGGTTGCGACTTAATCTTAGATACTTACATATGCGCGCTGTTTCCAATAGTTACGTAATTGGATTTCAGTCGACTAATGAAATTCATCGCATTACATATACCTGGAAGCAGGGCACTCGAAGCAGGTTCTCACTCTCTCTTTCGCTGAAGCCAACAACTCCTTTCTTTGCTCATGAAATACGAAAATGTCAAACGTCACTGATTTTCATGATCCTGATCCTGATCCGGATTCAGCTGTTTGGCTTGGCCAACTGTACGCCGTCTACGGTGCTATTGGAATCCCCGCAAATCTGATCATACTTCTACTGACAGTGTTTTCCAAAAATTTACGCGAGATCCCGTTGAACATTTGTCTCTTCAGTATCGCCTTCGCCGATATGATGGTTCTAGTGGCATTTCTATCGGCAACGTTTTGGGCTATGACTTATGACGTCATGGTCTGCAAAGTGATGGGCGTGGGCATTTACGTTTTCGATGTAATGACCTTACTGTTGCCGGCTTGTCTCGCTGTCTGTCGCTACGCCGCCATATGCAGCGATCGAGAGCTGCACGGACCGCTCAGAGCGCTGAAAACAAGAAAGGGCATCCTCATTCTCAACGGAATCTTCTGGACCTACGGGCTCACTTTTACGATTCCACTCATTATTGCCGATAGGTTTGGATTGGATGGAATGGGTTGCTGTGGAGTGACAAGTATCGATTCTGTCGGTCTTTGGATTTATTACATGGTCGTGGTCGTGGGAGCGCTCTTCGGCGCCTACGCCATCATGTTCGTTTTCTACCGTAGGCTTGGCAACTGGGTGGAGGTGAGTGCGATTTGCCAACTTGCCTGATTGAGGATGATACAGACGAAGAAATTACTTGTGGACATACTGTAACCAGGGAGTCTACCGTGGTCAGACTCCTCTGGCCCTGACAGACATTTTTTCGACGTTTTATTGAATTCGAGTTGAAATCCTGACATGAAGTAGTACCGCAGCGGCTACCCAACCCCCTCCCGATCGGTCAAGACCCCATGGTCTCAGACACCCTTTACAGTTATATTTGTGGGTCTCGGAGTCTTGGTCGCTTACAGAATCAGTTTACTCTTTCTGGACGACTAGTTGATGGCCCACAAACCTCGGTACTTTTTGCTCCAGAATCATAACTGATTCCATGATTGAATCTATATTTTTTGAGGCTAATAAACAAGCAAATAAACAGACATACTTTTTTTGCTTTGCGTTTCTCTGTTCTGGTTATCAAAATACCGTATTGTTGTAATCTCAATCACAAAGTTCATTCTGCATTCTGTGCGCAATGTAATTGCTGAAATATAAATAACAAAAATTGCAGACGACCAGCTCCCTGATGGTGATGTCATCGAGGACACGAGAAACCTTGAATGGCACACGCAATCTAATGCGAATGCTGAGGTGGCTGCTGTTCCTCCCTATGGTCGTTTACTACCCAGCGTTGACCCTCGAGGCGATACTGCGCATCGCCCCCAACGCCGTTTCTGTCCGCACCGCTCGCTTCTTCTTGATTACTGTACCCTTGTCGCACGTTCTCGACCCGATTGCAACTATATTCTTTGTGAAAAGCTATCGCACCGCTATGTTAAAGTTACTGTGTCGTCGCAAGGATGAAGGTAATTCGTCTACGGCACGAAGATCAACTGTATCGACGATTGCGGTGGCTCAAATCAAGAAAGCCTGGACGATACCGACCATTGGCAATTCGTTAAAACCGCCTGACCACCACTTACCTGTCCAGGCGTGGACCTAGATACAGACAAGGCTGCGGGATGCGAGAGTATTTTTTCCGGTCCCGCGACTTTGCGATGATACCGAGCTCAATTTTTCACCAGATAAATTTGAGATGTTTTAATGGTTGGAATATATCGCCGGACGTACAAAATTTGGCATGAATGTCACCTCTCCCAAACAGCCGACTGGTGGCCTTGTCTGATTAGATTTCGAAAACTGGGAAGATGACTTCACCCACCTGGTAGGGGAGAAATCTAAAAAAATATTTCGTGCTATGTATCTAATACTCGAATTATGAACTTGCGAAGTAGATGCTCAAGCGTTATGTTTTTCATTAATATATTGATCACTTTTACGAGTAAATACTGTTAAGCATTTCTTAGGCAATCGATTGCACTATAACGGCCAATTAATTGTGTGGCCAATGACAATTGTACTTGTAACAATGATTGAGTGGTCTCTTCGTTACTCGAAGTCTTTCCAGACCTGGGCGTGGGGGGTAGGGGGGGTACGTACCCCCCACTCGGGTCCGTACCCCCCAGGAATCGGGTACCCCCAGAAAATCAATATCGACGGCTAATTATCAAAATTTCCTGTACTTTGTACCCCCCCCCCCCGAAAATTTTGGGTGCCCAGGTCTGAGTCTTTCTTGGTTGTAAGCGAAAATATGTACTTTCGATTATGCGTTTTGCTGTGCACGAAAATTACTCACAAGTGCATTTAATTTGTGACACAACGTATGAACGCACAACAAGTCTTTCTACCTCATTTATTCTATCGTATGGCGGACACTACTTTCTTTACAAAGCTTCGAGTATCGAATCTTTTAATTGTTATTGATATATAAGTATTTGTATCAATTAAATTTTGGAATTAGTATTAGTATTGGTATTGGTATGTATGTAATAAACAAATTTTGAAAATTGGCAGTAGTATTGATATTGGTATTTCTATTTTTAAATGAAATTCGTATTGGCATTCTGACCTGGTCACGGGTTTTTGGACGGGTATGCATGAAGATTTGGGGAGGGGGTGCGCACCCTCCCCCCAGAAATTTAGGTCCATTCTATCTACTGTAAAAATATTCCGCTGCACTTTTTAAGGTAGCCAAAATCCTGCCCGGAAAAAGCACTACCCCTTCTCTTTGAAAAAATTTCTGCACCCCCAGATGCCGGAACCCAAAGTTGCAAAACCCTCTGGGGGTGCGCATCCTCCCCCCACGCCCAGATCTGTAGGATTGCTATGAGTATACCAATTGAAAAAGAATCAGTACTAATTGATATTAGTATGAATATTGGTATACGCGAAGCAGGTATAGCGTTTACACATCTGCGCGCGTGCAGCCGCTGCCTATCTTCACAATTACATTAGCTGATGCTCATTAACTCATCACAACGCATGCTCATGCTCATCTACTGGATGCGGTAGAAACAAGATATTTCGGCAAAAATTGTTCCAATTTTTGGATTGGACAAAGCAACATATTTCACAAACGAATTTGATATTCTCTTTTAATATGGTCAGACAATGAACGGATAACCCCGAAAATCAAGCTCAATCAGAAAACTGTAGTGGCCATTCAATTCCGCATACCTCTGCGAACCCCTTGACATCAGTTTTCAATATAATCAGATAATTCCGTTTTAAAGTAGTGGGTTTTGAACGGATTGCCCTGAATATCGAGTTCAAAGTAAAACCTGACATTTTCATTCGATTCAGCGTCCCTGTAAACCTTTCGATACGAAATTTTAGTGCAATCGGACAATTTCTTCGCAATGTATTGGCCATTGAACAGATTACCCTGAATATCAAGGTCAAACGGAAAACTGACGCGGCCGTTTGATTCAGCGACCTTGTGAACCCTTGGATACTAAATTTCAGTTCAGTCAAATAATTGGATTTGAAAGTAATGTATTTTGAACGGATTTCCATGAATATCATACTCAATGGGAAAACTAACATGGTCATTCGAATTTGCAACCCTGCTGAGCACCGGATACCATTTTTTAGTATAAACGGACAATTTTATTTGAAAATTGTGGTTCCTTAACTGATTACCCTGAAAATCAAGATCAACAAAGAACTGACTTAAATGTTGATTCATAGTCCCTGAAAACCCCTGGATACCAATTTTCTGTGCAATTGGACAATTTCGTTTGAAAGTAGCGGTTTTGAACGGATAAGCCTGAATGTCAAGATCAATCCAAGAATTGATATGGCCATTCCATTTGGGAACCCTGAAAACCCTGGGATACCAAATTTCAGAATGATCGCTTCTTGGAAACTATGTTTTTGCCCATATATGGTCATTTTTTGAACTTAGGACGGAAGGACAGAACATACCGGTGTGGGCAAAGATTTTACAATAATTATTGAAATTATTGAACAGTAGCCATCTTCTCACGCGCCGTGCAAAAAATGGGGTTATCACGCTCCCTTCCAAGAAATTTTCTACAGTTGCTTACATCACTGGCGCTTTGTGCTATGAGCGTCTTTTGTGTTTGCACTCCAATCAGTGTTTTGCGTCACTCCAATCAATCACTAAATAAATGTCGACCCGGTCGCTGATTTATTTATTTAATTTATTTGTTCGCTCATCGCGATACCATGCGATGACAACTGGACGCAAATGTAGCATATGAAATGAACCATGACATAATAACGACATAGAATGGACAGATAAGTACACAGATGAGCCGGGTCGGCAGCAATCAAGGAAGGTGTGTGATACCGCCCGCTGTCTATTTATTCATTTATTTCTCGACTTTGCAAATTCATTCAATTCAAACAGTTGATATCCGTAGTATACAACATAAGAGCAACATAGTAATAACGCAGGCCGAGAGGGGATTGGTGGCAACCATTTCTGGCGACTTCTGGCGTCTAGGAGGAAAAAACGGATGAAACCCAATAGTATTAAATAATTACTGTAATTGTGAGACCGTTGATTGGGTCACTCTTGCGGCAATTTGATTAAAACTTACCCGCCCTTCAAATTCGAAGTTCACTATCAGTAGTATCATCTTTAAATATGTAATCAAAACTTCAGTAAAAGTTTTTTCGCAATATTATTATCAAGTGTTGTAATACGACATACGATTACGTGCTAATTTTAGCAAAAAGCGGATTGCAGAGTGGGTGTGTGCGTGAACGGCTTATCAATATTAAATGCAATCAAATGATAAAAAAGCCATTAAACGATCGCTTGCAAGAGTTTGTGGCGGTCGGAGTTGCATTATCAACTAACAGGGCGTCAGCGCTCTAACTGAACTGATCTTGGTCAGTTTGATAGACTCGGCAGTGTGCATTTTCTATTAGGTAATTCGATCAACGTGTCGTTTGGGTTTTCCATTCCAATAACTCTAGGATATTTACGAGTAGGGCTCCACGAAATACGTGTTTGTTGCGTTGCACCATTCGCACAAAATTGGTCAGTTTTTAGATCATTTATCACTTTTTGGTTATTTACAGTACGAATAAAAACGCTGATCACTTATTTAGACCATTTGCATTTATGCTTGCAGCTGTGGCATATTGTCATTAAATGGTTGTGAAGGTAGATTATATGTTTCCCAGACTAACTTTTAGTGCTTTTTCGATAGATAGTCTCAAAATTTTGAGATACAGTGACCCTAACCATATGCAAGGTCTTATAGCGAAAATGAGCTAAAATTTCTATCCTTGATAGAAAAAATCGATTGAAATATGGTACCGAAGACTTTTTTGCGAGTCCACTCAACGTTTGGCCATGCGAAGCGCTGCGCGCGCAAAATCCGACCGGTGTGTTTGTCTGACACATCGCAGTGTTGTGTGTTTCCTGTGCATCCTTATAAACGCTTTTATTGAAATGCGTAGACAAGCACATTTGATCGTTTTTGTGGCTATTTTGCATCGCGTTGAGGTATCATATGAGCTTGAGTTCATTAAAACGGTAAGTTAAATATAATTGCAGTATGCAAAAAAAAACAGCGATTTAGCGACGTGTTTTTTTGAACGTCATTAGTTTAGCCCTTGGGGCCAACCAAATCTCAGACTCATTTATTTTTATCGATACTGCGGAAAAGGATTAAAAACTTTAAAATTCAGTTTAACGAATCAAAAATATTTTTTTAGGAGCATGGTTCGCTTTACAGCAGTCGCTGACGTATTCATCGTGCTCTGGCCGATTACCATGTGCGCAGTGCAGATGAACGATTTCTTCCCCTATGGTGTGAATAACAACGATTCGGTGATGATCAGAAGCGACGACGGTAGCTCGCCGAGATTGAATCTGTCGATTGCCATTCCGTTCTATGGATACCAATATGATTCCCTGTGGGTTAATGTCAATGGTGCGCTATCGTTTCTCTCCGTCATACCGCCAAAATTCGTAGCAGCTTGCACGGGGGTCAAGCAAAACTACATTTTGATATCACCGTTCTGGTACAGTTATTATTTTCAATTTTGAAGCAGCTTCGTTTTTTCATTATTCATTGCGACTGTTTGATATTTTGGGTTTGAAATTGGAGGCTCCTTGCCATGCAGTTAAAATTATGGAGTCAAAATTATGAGTAAAAGTCTTTAAATGGGAGTCTTTTCCATTCGAGTCTGGTGGCAGCAAATCATCATGACAGCTAATATTGACTTGCGCTCCAACAAATCAAGGCAATATTCTGAAATTTCACATATTAAGAAATTTATGAATTTTTTAATGTAAACCTTTGTTTAAAAATGCAAGTTTAAGATAAATTTTACATCTGTGATCAAAACTGAATTTTAAAAATGAAGAGGCGGTCCCTGACTCCTTTTCCTGCGTATGAAAAACGGTAACCGGTATTTATAAATGTTTAAACTTTCATTTATCGTTAAAGCGAGTTTTTTAAGCGATTTAAGCGATTTCGTTATACTCAGAAATAGGTCAATATTTGCATTTATTGATTGCTTCCCTTGGCAGCCATGACAAGGATCTAATGTGCTAGACTTCTCAGAGCATTAGATCCTTCTTTTGTTAACATACTTGGGGACCGAGAGGCCGCGACCCACACAATGGCCAAACTTAGACCCGTCATCTCAATTATTAAGTGGCTCCGTTCGTTGCTCGTTTCTTTAACGCTTAATAAAATGGTGATCAACTGATATCACTTCAGGTCAGATATTGATATAAGCTCTACCGGTAACATTTACTACCGAGAAACCTTTGACGCAGCAGTGTTGGAAAAAGCCAACAATGAGATCAGTGGCACATTTTCCGATTCTTTAAATATTCGCTTAAAATGGGCATTCGTGGTCACGTGGTTCAACGTCACATACTATCCGGACAATACAAACTCCTCGCGCCCACGGAATACTTTTCAAGTAGTTCTAACGACAGACGGCGTCAAGTCATTCTTTATATTCTACTACAATAGCATCACTTGGACGACTACAACAACATCATTGGGTAGGTCAAGGCTAGACATATTTGGACAAAACTCGACATGGCTGTGCCAGACATGAACAACTTTCAACGGCTGGGAATGGGGCCGTGCCAACGGAGGCGCTGATATTACTGAAGCACAGGGGCGTCGGACAACGGCTAGTAGTAAAGGGGACGCTGAGAGGCATTCCGCTAATGTAAAAGGGACGCTATGTCATAGAAGGCGCAATAGTCAAGCACAGCGACGCCCCAATGGCATGGCACGGCCCTGGCTGGGGACATCAGGGATCTGTTTTCGTTGGGGGAATATCTTCAGGGATACTCACAGTGGAAAAAACTGGGGATGGAACAGAGGTGGTCAGACGTGGACGCTGGGGGGGATTGAGGGATGTCCCCCCCTTGGAGGCTCCATCCCCGAGGGGGTCGAAGTTTAGGGGGCTGATCTCCTCCCTAAATCTGGTCCATCACCCCCCTTGGCTGACCCACCGTGCCCACCTCTGGAGGTGGTCAAGGTCCGGCGCAGTACTGGCCTGCCGAAGCCCACGGATTTATTCCTGCGGTGTCGAAATGGAATTCGATATTTTTCACTACTTCTTGTTCACATCTGTTAACAGACGAATGTGAACTTTTAGGATATCCAGCGATGGCCGGTTTCGATGTTGGCAATTCGTTCTTCCAAATCCCCGGTTCGTGTACAAGCGATATCATCACTATCGTCGATCGCTCAAACGTTGGCAGTCCCGGAAAGTGGATGTTCCGCGTCGACAATTCGTCAAGTGATGTATCTGCCGGTTGTTTCGGCAATTTCACAGGAGATTTCTGCATCTCTCCCAGCTTTGTCAACTCATACGGTCACGTGCCGATCGAAATCACGATTCCGTTTGTTGAAGCGGTCGAAAACGCTACTTGTCGTTTCTACGATCCTAATGGCAACATTACTGACGCTCCAGCAGTTATCCTCGAAAACCGAATATCGCTGAAGCTTGGATGTGGAACTCCATTCTTCTATACTATTGGTCGTCTTCGTCTGGACGCAATTGTTTTTACCAACGCCACACAACGGCAATTCACAGGTAAAGAAATGTTCACGTATCATGCGGTTGTACAGCTCCACCCAACGTCAAATCTATATTCGTTTTGGCTATAAACTATTTACCGAGAATACAATTAGGTAAGAGTCCTCATCGTGACTTGCAATTTACAACACGGCACCCTTGTCATGGGAGTCAAGTCGCCAAATCAGCCCAAACTCACACGTTACTGTACCAGTAGGGCCCAATATTTATGAAGGCAATTCTAGCAACCAATTTAAAATGACAGTAGAGCTTTTTTGTTTTCGTATTGGTATAATTTGAACTGTACTATTTTTACCTTGAAGGAAACTTATACGTCATCATGCCTACCGAAAGCAATGCTGACCTGCAAGTATCTGTTGAACAGTCACCAAATCGTACAGATTCCTTAGTGCTGAAATTCAAATGGGATCCGACTATTTTTGGCAGCAAAACAAGAAGTGTATGTGACAAAATCGACGTCGCCGAAACCATCTATGAAAAACTCGAAGATTTAAATGGTATTGTTGGTTGGGCAGAAGAAGGTTTTACAATAATATTTGAAGCTGACGTACCGGTATCGGCAGTGGCCCTTAAGCTTGGTGAACTTGCCATTGATATTTTGATAGATGAATTGAAAAGTAAGCTTGGATGCGGAACAATACACGATTTAAAGACGAAGGTCGTTTTTGCACTCATGAAAATTGGATGCGAAGCTATATCAGATCCACTTGCTTATGGGCAGCAGGCGATCTTTAATACATTTACTACAACTGCGAAACTTTTTGGTGATGTCTGCAGTCCTCCGGCTCGTCGAGCTATGTGCGAGGGATGGCTCGCAGTAGGTCGAGGTGTCCACCAAGGGCAAGAAAAAGTGAAAGAGCTTGGCGCGCCACCAAACCTTCCTCCGTGTCCACCAACAAGTGCGTTGGCGGCTGCCGACTTCAGATTTGTTCCAGATTCGAGTTGTGAGAGCTCGTCCTTGCCGCCCCCTCAATGTTTTTATAATCCAGGCGTAGATTCTTGTTTTCGCTCAGTAGGTGGCGACGGCAGGCAGCAATGCTGCTACAAGGGCGGTAGAATAAAGCTAGGAAGTCCAGGTATGTTAATCAAAACGATTGTTGAATCTTGTGAATTTGTTAAGTTTGAGAAGTTGGTAATTTGTCTAAAAGAATTAAAGAATTTGTCTCAAAAACAATCCCATCCTTTATGATTCTCACGATGGACCTCAGAAATCAGCAGATTCGTAGAAATTTCTCATTCGAAATATAATAACATTAGTGTTATGAGCTCCAAATTGCAATATTTCTTGGTTTATTTATCCGTTACTATAGACATAGGTACTTATGGTGTCACAATTTCTATGTATCGCTAAAAACTAACGTTATTTTATGTTGCTTTCGTTATTGCTTTCAGGAGGTGGTACCAGTTCCTCTTATTCTCCTGCTGATCACGCTGGAATACCACATTCACTAGAGGACCAGATACCTTGGGTAGCATGCTGTTACGAGCAGCCTGAAAGTCTCTGCCAAAAGTATTATGACAAAAGACCTTCCAACCCAGCAACAAACTATTCTGCGCCAGTACCGGCAGCAGCCAGCGGCGACCCTCACATTACTACTTTCGACTTGCTGTCTTATACATTCAACGGCGCAGGAGAATTTTGGATGTTGAAGAACAACTCTATGCAGCCAGTGTCACTGCAAGCACGCATGGAACAGTGGATTGGAGGAAGAAAGGCGACTCTTTTGACTGCTCTTGTGATGAAGGATCGATCATCATCTGTAATACAGGTCAGAGGCGGAATAGATAGGTTATTATGGAATGTTGAGAAGATGGGCACAGACTGAACTATAAAAGGCTTTCGATGCCATGGAGCCTGGACGTCTCTTGGGCGGGAGGGGGGTGGCAGTATTATGAAATTCCGCCTATATAACTGTAAAAAAATTGAAGAAAATTTTAAAATTAAAATTTTTTCTGAATGGTGGCCGGTTTCCCGGAAAGGCATACATGGGAGTGGGTACCTTAGGTCTCCACCCCGAGAAAAAGCCATAATCCATCATGGAAATCGACCGAAAATTTAAAAAATTGGCAAATCAAGAAAACAATTTGAAAAATTTTGAATCCCCGCCAAGTTTTTGCCTCATTATGATAATTATGGCACTGATTATGCAATTTTTTTACTACTGTCTCCAACTTTACACATTTGTTACGTGTATGTACAATACATGTATTACTTGTTACATGTTCAAGTTTTTTCTGAGATTGAGGGGGCTTAGGTTGTTTTTCTCCGATTGGGGATACCTTTCCCAATCTCTGCCACTTACAACAGTTTTACTGTCTACGCTCTTTTTAGGTGCAAAAAAGCACCGATCGCCCAGTGGACGTTCTGGTTGACGGTATAGCGCTGGATCTGACTGTTCCAGCATTGCGCACACTTCAACTCGATGGCGTTTATATCACTGTATCTGATGATTTCACAGCAGTATCTGTTGCTTTTGCGAGCGGAATTGCTTTTGAAATCGCAACTCCGTGGGCATTTGCACTCACAACGTACCTCAGCAAAGAATACAAGGGCCAAAAGACTCATGGATTGCTGGGTAAGTTCTGCATTTGACTTTAATAAATAATAATTTCGTCATATTTTAAACATGAGCTGCGGGAGGCATTATAAAATGCTGTCACTAAACTTGCCTCAGACAATTTGGGAGATTTTCGGAACATTTTGTTAAGTCATTATTAGGAATGCTTGTGCACTTTTCATTAAAATGACCCCAGAGAGAGAGAGAGCCACTACAGTGGTGGGCACTGGGGTATTGGGGGATTCCCTCCTTAGAGGTCCCATCCCCGAGGGAGTCGAAGTTTAGGTGGGATGATAATTATTAAAGTAGAAAGGGGACCAGTGTTTTCGTCCGCTGGAATTTGGCGAGCTTTGTTTAGGTCGCTAACTCTACGTAGCGAAATTTTTTTACCTCCATCCCCCTTAGGATCAACATTTTTTAAGGGGGATTCCCCCTCAAAAATCCATCACCCCTTGTCCGACCCACCGTGCCCACCTCTAAGCCACTAGGGTATACCCTAGGATATTTTGAGTTGCATACCCTGTTTCCGGACGAACTTAGACGCCCAGGTCTGTGAGTATCATCCTTAAAATTGGTTGCTGCCCGCACCTCAGGTCGTCTGTCGGCTGGATGGCAATAAAATATCTAGCTAACGCTCCGCGAAATGCCTTTAAATTCGTTAACACTACGATTAAACTGCTCGGAAAGCACTGGAACGACTTTACCCCCGAGTTTCCAATGAAATTTTTTTCAAAATTAAATGAATTCCAATAAATACAAATACTTTCGATACAAATTTTATAGCAGACGGCAGATGCGGATATTTAAATATGATTGAGAAAACGAAGCATAAGATCTAACAGCGAGCGTTTGGGATTCTAGGCACATATGATGGTAACCCGCGAGACGACCTGAATACCCCAAATGGCACAATCATCCCCATAACATCGTCGCTAGAATATATCCATCACAACTTTGGAATGACATGGCTTGTAAATGAAACTGACAGTCTGTTCTCTTATGGATCAAAGAAGTACAGCGACTATTACTTCCCAGATTTCCTACCGAACTTCGATTATCCTGACGCGAGTGCCCCTGATCCCAATGACGTTTGCAGCCGTCAGCGCGATTGCCTTTACGATCTTAATACGACTGGTAACGCTGCTGTAGCTAGTCAAACAAAAAACTTTGCTGATGTGTTCAACAATACAGTAAATCAGTTTTCGCAGAACATTTCACTTTGTCCAGTTCTAAACAATCCAGGTAACGGTTCGTGCCAAGTTCCGAATTACTTTCCACATTCACTTGCCATCTTTTCTTGCTTTGATGGGTTTCATATTGTCGGCGACAATCCATTAATCTGCCAAGATACCTATACGTGGAACGGTACGGCTCCAGTATGCAGTATAGATAGCGCATCAACAGATACCACATTAACAAGCCCAACTACAATATCGACGACCATCTCAGTGGCCATTACGCCTTCGGCCGAAGAAGAAAACCTCATTTGGCTATGGATCTTGATCCCGGTTCTTCTAATTGTGGTCTTTATTATAGTTATCGTTACCGTTGTACTCTTGGCGACCAAGAGACATCGTCGGCATCATCACCACCACCACCGCTCTCGTCAATCAAATCGCTACCGCACATCAGATACTGAACCAGGAAGATATTAGAAAAGTGAAATAACGTGTGTCGTGTGTATGCCCAGCAAAATTTTGCTTTTTTCTTTGTATACTTGAGTGTTACTTAAGTTGAAAATTGAAAACTTATTAATTAAGTTAGCAGTTTCGATCAAAAACGAATTTTAGTGTTTAATATTAAGAAAAAGTACAGGACTGCGTAATTTCTTAATATAAATGCTCGAAAATAGCTCCTTAAGAAACGTAGTCACTCAGCAGACGTGGGCGCTGGGTGGGATTGGGGGATGTCCCCCCTTGGAGGGAGGCTCCATCCCCGAGGGGGTCGAAGTTTAGGGGGGATGAGAATTTTTTTAACATAGAAGGGGGAGTACAGTGTTTTTGGTCGGCTGGAATTTGACGACCTTTTTTTTTTTAGGTCGCTAACCATATACAGTACTCGACAAAAGTTTCCTACCCCCTGTAATTTTATAAGATTCATCGATTAATTGATAATTGATTTATTGCACAGAAGCTTATGTGGCACCCTGGTCACTTGCGCAATATGAAGTTAACTTGAATCATGATATGTTCAGAAACCCGATATTCACGTAAAGTGCAAAGCTGACGCTCAATTCTGGTGGGAGGGTTTTCCAGTTCCGCATTATTGCTGAAACTAAGGATTGATAAGTTTTAAGTTTTCTCTTTTGCAGTTTCATCTTGAGTACTTGCTCCACATTTTCGATAAGTGTAAGGTCGGGAGACATTGATGGTTAATCAATTTTTTGATTCCATTGTCCCCTCTTCACTTTGACGCGAATTTCGACTTGTTGTTCGGATCACGGTCTTCCTGCAATTTCCATGACGCTGAGGCGGTACCAAACTAGTCCTTCGCTGTCGGTGAGGGGGTGTGCTTGTAGTTCTCGCACATCAATATGGCTGGAAGCTTCTCGCTAAAGCGGAAGTTGCGATCGAAGCCTTTACTCGAAAGCAGCCCCAAAAATTCACTTTAATTTGATGCTGGACTGTTCGGACCGTCTTCTTTATTCCGGACGCATTTCAGACCCATTCTTTGACTTGATTCAGATGGAGGGTAAACTTGTTTGAAAAGATCACTTAGTCCCAGTTGGTGACCATGCGAGCTTCAATCCGTTTCAATCTATTCTTTTGATGACTTTCTGTGTGTAACTGCTTAGATATCGGCGATCTGAATTTTGTGCCTACTTTGTTCAGTCGAGACCCCACTATTTTTCAAACTAATCTTGACACCTTTCCTCTTCAGTTTCTTCTGTATATCGCGGCTGACGACGTAGTTCTGTTGATCGGCGAGTAGAATAATTTTTTGATCCAGTTCTGGTGTCGTTGCACGCGGTAGGCATGAATGAGTTGAGTCGCTCAAATCTTTGGATTCTTTCTTTCGATCGAGCCAATATTTTACCATCTTCTTGTCACACTTGACCTCTTTCGCTTTAGCTTTCAATCCGTGCTTTGGATCCAACGGATGACAAGATAGGAAGGCAATCTTGTAACGTTGATGGATAAATAACGCCAAATTTTAGAGCTACTGATTGAAGCAGATTCATACAGGATCAAAACTAATCAGCACTACCTCTGATCAGGACTCAGCTAGCGCTGCCTATATATACTGATCTTATATAAAGTTCTATAACATTCTCGAAATTTCTTGGGGAAGGAAACTTTTGTCGAGTACTGTATAGCGAAAAAAAATTTTACCTCCATCCCCCCCTTAGCGTCAAAATTTTTTTTAGGGGGGATGATCCCTCCCTAAATCTGATCCATCACCCCCCTTGGCCGACCCACCGTGCCACCTCTGTCACTCAGTATCTCAAAAATAACTCAGTTCGTAATAACTTCATAATTTTTTCCAAAAAGTTGCTTAGTAATTAATACTCAGTTTTTGCTAAGTAATGAAACATAGTAATTAGTACTATTGCAACACTGATACGCATCATTGAAACTATATTCTCCTATCGTTGACTTTTGTTTGGAACGCTCTTCATTTATTCCAATATAGCGCCAGGATGAAAACCTGTGACACTGTGACCCAGTTCCCGATCACTCTCCCAAATCCGCTCCAGCTTCCGCTTTTTATGCACCAATTTAGTAATCTTATGTTCTCTCTAATGCGATTGGCTCACAGGCGGACACACGGTCCTTCATTAGTTTTCATAGCTGATCAGCCAATCGATCATCATGCATTATCGGATCAATTCTCTATCAAATAATAATCCATAAAAGACACGCATACCTAACACGTGCATAAAAAGAGATAGTTGAGAGAAGTTTCCGATAAAATAAATATGATGCACCATTAACAGTCGTGAGATTTGGACCATTCATAAATTACATCATGCATTAAGAGGGAAGGTTAGCTGAGGAGGCCAGTAACGGACGCGCGACGCGCTATGACGTCATTGCTATGCTTAACCACAGCAGGGTGGCGACTGCAGCGTGACAGAAGCATGACGGGAGGGGGGTGTCGAAAAAGGTCATAAACAGCTAAACGTAATTTGGGGACGGCCCCTTAGCAATACGCATCGGCGGTTCAGCCAACGGTCATGCAGAAAAAAGTTCAAAAAAGATAGAATGGCACTTTTTCAAAAAAGCGACGTTATTTCATCCCGTCTCTTTCGGCTACGCAATGCGCTTAGAAGTAAGCACATACACAAATCTAGGGCTCTCCTAGGGTACCCATCCACCCGTCCATACGTACAGTATAACGGGTGTCCGAGGCCTGGGGTCTTTGAGTTGATTAACGAAGGGTTTAGCCAGTACGGTACGTTCGCATCTGGATTTCAGAGCGAAATTCTATATATTTCGCTACTTGGTGGCGTCCGACAGGGCATGGGTCTGAACCCTGGCCAAGGGGTGACCACGCAGATCCCCCGGTTACTGGTGTGACCGTGTCCACCCCCTGGCGTTGCAAACGTGGCTACGTCTGCCGCGATGCATACTTTGAATGATAGCGGTCTAAGCGCCAGATAGTGGGACAATAGTGACGTCTGCATTTGAAGCGATAGGTCCTTTGAAATCTTCGATGGAACGGACAGGTAAATGTTAATGAAAGGTTAAAGTCCACATCGATAAATACGTTAAAATTTGACGCGTTCCCGTTATCCACAGTTGGCCATTATTTGCTAGCGCCTCGCATCTGAGCTTGTGGATGCTTGCTGTTACGTCACGAGTATTTCATGTTCATGATGCGAAAAGGAAATCATTATTTCAACTTGTTCATTCAGGATGGGCAATGTACTGTACCGCAGGGATGAGCCGACCGCTTTTCGATTTTTGATTGAATGTAGCGTTTAATTAGCGTGCACAGTATTGTCCTCGCTTCGTCCATTTCCATCTGAACGACTGCGCATCTAGTCATAATGCATAAAATTTGCTAGTTCTTCTGTGCTTCTCATTCTTTCTTTTGATTTGAAGGGAAGCTTAAATATGCTTCGACTAGCAGTGTGCCCTATATCCAGCCAGCGCACCGAAAATTGTCTGGGTTACTCAATATTGGGATCTTCGATATTCGGGTAGTCTTCGATACTTGAGATTCATTCACGTAGACTTCAATGTACTGTATTTAATTCCCAATGCAATTGCTGAAAGTCTTGTAAGCCCGCTATGACGACGGTTTTTAGTTTGTTCCTGACAAGAAGAAAATTTCGATGAATTCTTATATATTGCAGTTTCTATTATATTTTATGATGCATTATCTTTCATTTCAACATTGATGCTTTGGTGCAGCTTTGCGCTTGCTTCCTCTATGATGAAGGTGTTTGTTAACATTCTCAGCACTGCTAAATTGCCTTCTTTAGGGTGCACTTTTAAGTATATTTTTAAACTTTTAAAAACTTTTAAACCTACAGTATATTGCCATAGAGAATCAAATACGGCATTAAAAATGAGTGCATAGATTGTATCCAATACATCCAACACCAGATTGCTTTCCACTATCCTCAAAATTGTATGTATGGTATGTTTTAGTAGTAGTGGAAACTCAAAAGCCAATGAATTTATAGCGATAAAAATTCGATTTACTACTGATTAATTAAGGTCTATGCGCAGTGCAGTACAAGGAGATATAAAATAACAGTTAAAATTGACAGGAACACAGTATAACAGTAAGAATAGATTGCACTTTACATTCAAAAACATACAGTGTGCTTGCCTGCAGCACAGCGAAGCATATTTGATGCGCTGTTTGGTCTGACTGGTTTAGAAAGACTCCAAGTCCAGATTGTTCAATATTTGCAGGTGTAATTGAAGTTTGTGATTCATTTCAACCACGTCAATCAAAGCATAACCACCTGCTCATATTTGCGGCGAAAACCTCAACAATTATGAATATAAATGACTTTTAGTCGTCCTTCATACATCAATTAATTTAGTAGGTGCAGGCAATCAAGAATTATAAATTAAGCGCCACAGCCAGAAGTGGATTTCATTCCTTGGCCTTCAAAAGCACCTGTAAGGTATCCATTGGTTACATCAAAGTTAACAACCGTCTTAGTGCATTAAAGACACTTTTTCGCAGATGGAGACAGCTCACCCATCGTCCTACATCGAAGCTCAGCATATTGCCATCTTTTAAAACTAAACAAAAAAGGAAATGTCGAACGTCACTGATTTTCCTGATCCAGATCCTGAATCAGCAGTCTGGCTCGGCCAACTGTTCGCTGTCTACGGTGCTATTGGAATCCCCACAAACATGATCATCCTTCTACTGACAGTATTTTCAAAAAGTTTACGCGAGATCCCATTGAATATTTGTCTCTTCAGCATAGCCTTCGCCGATATGATGAGTATAGTGGCGTTTCTATCGTCAACGTTTTGGGCTATGACCTACAACGTCATGGTCTGTAAAGTGATGGGCGTGGGCATTTATGTTTTCGATGTGATGACCTTACTACTGCCGGCTTGTCTCGCCGTCTGTCGCTACGCCGCCATATGCAGCGATCGAGAGCTGCACGGACCGCTCAGAGCGCTGAAAACACGAAAGGGAATCCTCATTCTCAACGGAATCTTCTGGACCTACGGGTTCACTTTTACGATACCGCTCATTATTGCCGATAAGTTTGGATTGGATGGAATGGGTTGCTGTGGGGTGACGACCATCGACTCTGTGGGTCTCTGGATTTATTACATGGTCGTGGTCGTGGGCGCGCTCTTCGGCGCCTACGCCATCATGTTCGTTTTCTACCGTAGGCTTGGCAAGTGGGTGGAGGTGAGTGCGATTTTCCAATTTGCCTGATTGAGGATGATGCAGACGAAGAAATCACTTGTGGGCATACTGTAACCAGGGAGTCTACGGTGGTCTGGCCCCCTGATCAAAAGGTTAGACTCCCCTGGCCTACTCCCCCACCCTGCCGGAAATTTTTTTTGGCGTTTTATTGAATTCGAGCTAAAATCCTGACACGATGTACCGCAGCGGCTACCCGACCCCCTCCCGATCGGTCAGACCCCCTGGTCTCGGACGCCCGTTACAGATGTTTGTGAGTCTCGGGGTCTTGCACGCTTACAAAATCAGACTGCTCTTTCTCGACACCTAGTTGATGACTCACAAACCTGGGGACTTCTTGCTCCGAAACCATAACCGATTCCATGATTGATTTAATATTTTTTCGAGGCACATAACCAGCAAATTTTTTCTTTTTTCTGCTCTTTTTTTGCAATGCGCTTTTCTGTTCAGGTTATCAAAATACCGTATTGTAATCTCAGCCACAAAGTTGACGGCGCTGTGGCTGAGTGGTCTAAGAGCATTGTCTCGCTGCCCCAAGGTCGGGGGTTCGACCCCCAGCAGCGTCGTCCCCGGTGTCAGGCCTGCGACAGCCGACCGAGGAGCACGT